>CM031243.1:627840568-628056555 GCA_018340775.1 Taxus wallichiana var. yunnanensis | reverse complement strand
TAGGCTCATGATTTACATTCTCTATATTTGACTTGAAACCTACGGTTTTGGACATGAAGGAAAAAGGATATTTTGACTTTCTGGGCCTAGGCATGGATGTTTTCATATGTGTTTTATGTAGTTAAAATTCATAGAATGATTATGGAGAGGTATGTAAATATAATAAAGTGTATGCATTTATATCGTGGGTGTGGTAAGAAAGAGTGAGGGGAATGCATTTGTACATGCAAGTGTACAATGTAAAGATCAATAGTTTCAAAGGATAGATTTCCAAATTTGAGTGTCTATAGTTCCAACTTACTCATTAATATACTTTTATCTTTAATCCCATACTTTCCTTTTCCTCTTTTATTTCCTTAGTTCCTTTTATCCTCTTCTCCTTTCTAGAATTGGGGTCGTGCCTCTTTATGCACCTTCTCGGTCACTACTAAAATTCAACACCTTCCTACACACCCTCTCGGTAATTTTTCTCTTCTCCTTCTCTCTTTTACTCTATCTCTACAATATATTACTTTCATCCTTCCTCGTTAACTCTTCCTATTATACTCCTACTGCATTAGTTTCACCTTCCCCACTATAACATCTGAACTTCCTCATCTAGTGTGTTTCATTGCTTCTCTTTCCAATCTTTTTATTATTATCTTTTCTTCTTTTTTATCCTCCTTGACCCTTCCCTTTCATCCCCTTTGTTTTAGGACTATATCCCTTTGGTGCCTATCTCGACTACTCCATGTCACAAGGAATTGACACCATGACCTTTTCCAAAAGCTAGCATTTTTACCAAGAAAGGGAGTTTTTGAAAAAAATTCTCACAACCAAGAAATAAAACGCGCTTCCACATAATCAAATTAAAAAAATTGAACAAAAATTTAATTCATGTACCTATTAATGGTAGTTTGCATCCATTGGTCTACAACTCGTGTCCATTTATTATCTAGTTTGTGTAAATTTTAATCTTCTCATCCATCCATTCATATTCTACTTTGTCTTCGTACTCAAAACAATAGTATTTCATTCAAGATAACCATGCAGTTAATTGTTCGGGAGATCACACCAAAAGACCTAATGAATGTCTCCATATATGTGTTTTGACCTGATTCTTTCTACTATAATTCCCACCACGACCTCTTCATCTTCTACAAAAATTTCATCTTCTCTTGTAGTCATCTTTCCATGTCCCATTTTTTGGTAGCCATCTTATCATATTCAAGTTTTGGAAAAAAACACCATTGTTAGTATTGGTCCCTAGAATCACTCATTGATACATGGAACAAGTTGTAGTTTAGGTGAAACTCAAACTATTCCATTTTAAAATCTTAAGCAATGTGAAATTGATAGAACAAAACACAATATAAGAAACAAAATAGCTACATAACATGAATAACTCAAGGAAATACATAAACAAGAGACATGAAGATGCAATAACATACTAGAATTATATTCTCAATCAAGAAATTTGACACGAGTTCAAAATTTGAATCCAAATTTAGATCAAAGATCAACCTTATGTGTAGTGCACTTACATGATTCTATAAAATTCAAGGCAAATGTTGATATACCAATCCTTGCTTCTTCCATTCCTTGGAAAAATGGACTCTTTGCATTATCTCGCTTATGCTTAGAGAGCATTACATATTCCATACTTCGTATTTTTCTATACTTGACACATACATTATGAATTACACAATAAACAATAATATCCCAAATATATTCAAGTCATTTTTAACTCCTATACACTCCCAACAACAAAAATATTTAAAAATAGTTATTATGATTGGAATCTCTTAAGGGTTATGTAATATGTATTTATTACATTGGATGTTAGTTAGATCTATTACATTGATAATGGTTAATAAATATTAAATTATTAAGAATATTAATGGTTGTAGATCTCAAATATCCATTATCCATGTATCGTAAGGAATATTGTGAGTCTCGATATTATATTGAGCATTCAAAGGTCCTTCTTGATTAAAATCATCTTCTTCATTTTCACTTAAAAATTCATGTTGAGTCACATTGAATTTCACAACATTACTGTGAGAGAATGAGGATCAAGTGGGATAATGTGCACATCAACCAAGTTGCACTCAAATGACAACGTGATGAAGTTCCATAAGGAAATAAGTATTCAACCATGAAATTTGCATGTAAGATAAAATGGTCTACTCATTCTCATAGATAAGAAAAATGGGTAAAAATAGGGAGTGTTGTGTAACTCTCAATGCAAGACAATCATACCTCCATAATGGAGAATAGAAGTTACATTTCAAAAATGGATAGTAACTCTTTTATGATGCAATTTGATGCATACTTGGCACATATGACAAAATCTATAACAAAATATTTCATACCCCCTAAGACACCTAAGACCTATGACCTCACCTAAGTGAGATGACTCACCACTTGATGTGGACAATGTTGCGAGATGACAAGGCACGTACACACACAAATACCCCCTTCATCATAACTTAGGATGAGGTGACAAGTCATAAATTATATTTGAGTTCCGAAAGCTACACTTGATGAGGTACCCATGCACAACAAGGATCTCAAGTAGTGGAGGAAAACCTAGTGGGAAAAACATCCACTTACAAGAGATATAAGAATCCCCTAATCAACCTAAGAAAGATGTGTCAAATGGGTCCTCGAATTTAAAGACCTGATAAGGTACCCATGTATAAACTGTAATATTTCTAGAAGAATAGGAGAAGAGATGAAGGAGACAAGAGAGACAAAAGATGTGAAGCCGAAGTCGGGTCTAAAATCAGTAACTCTATGAAATCTCCAAGAAGAGTGTTGATGACATGGTCCTCAACCTATAGACTAAAGAAGATCCAACCACATTGAACAATATTACTGACCTTAGGAAGGAAAGTAATGGAGTACTAGAAGTATATTCACTCCTTGAAGGAAACAGAAGGCAATATTACAAAGAACTTTGAACTTGGCAACCGAAATGTGACATAGGTCTAGCAAGTGAGTACACAAGAATTGAAGGTAATGTCATTAACATAGAACTATCAGAGTGTAAGAGAGGAACATCCACAAAAATAATGTCCAAGTGAGATGAAGGAAAATCAAAAACCCCCACAACAACAAAAAGAGGATCCAAAATAAGCGTGGATCAATGATGGTCTCCAAAAAAGTGGAAGTGATAAGAGTCCCATAAGGGGAACTCCCAACAAAGGAGATGAAGGAATCCTTTGAAACACTTGTAGAAGGATGAGAAACTACCTTTACTACATAAAAATTATGAACCGCAAAGATACGATGAAGGTTTGGCGATACTCATTCCAAAAGGGTGGCTTGAAAAAAAAAAGAGCAATGTCTGACATGTATGAATCATCAATGCATGAAGGAAGAGGAGTGAAAGAAGCATCACATACTGGAAGTGGAATGGAGGTAGATGTAATGATGGTATGAGTCTTGGAATAAGATTGGTCAATGTCTGATGGGAAAGGAGGAGTGTTGACAATCTATGAAAGGTGACCAAGAGAAGGAGGAGAGGAGTCCTCATATGTACTCTCATCATTAGAACCAAAAGAAAAATCCTCGTCATCAGGGATACAAATAGGAAGATTTGTGTCAGTAGATGTAGACTCAAAATCACGCACTTTAGGCATTATTTAGTCCATGTCTCATATATACTATTCATATGGTTTTTGAGTGAAGAAATTATTAATTAACCCCTATCCTTTGGCCATTTTACTTTAGTTTTTTTCGTCACTACCGACCTTCAAAGACATACTTGCCCATTCTTTTTTTTCATTTTATGTCATTCTACCTTTTGACTGGGGCACCCGCCCCGTCTTAGGGTGCCCTGGTCCCATTTGGGGCACCCTGATCCTTTTTACATTTTCCCTCCACTTTTGGGCACTTTCTAGCCATTTGATCTTTCTATATTTTTGGTGGTCATCCTTTTAAGGTTAATTACAAAATTATAACAATATAACCATATAAATATAAAGTTGTAAGACCATAATGAGGGACCAAGCACTAAGCACTACTATCATCACCTAAGGTTTCATCCATCAAATGCTCCATTTGCATCCATCTAGCTCCATCACAAGGACAAGGCCGGTTCATCTGCATCACACCTCATAGGAGGGAATTTTATTCTATTCCATCCACCATTTTATTTTTCTACACATAATTATTTCTCGCTATTTTCACAAAGTTTGAATGACACAAGAGCACCTAGGGCATGATTCCACACACATATATAGAACTACATCGGGTCTGAGATGTAGTGTAGTGCTTTGTTAGTAAGTCCACCATTGTGGCCGCTGAGGACAATCTGACCCTTCATATGCATATTTATTTTTTTAGGGATTTAATGCTCGTCTTGGGGTTTTACAGGTAATTCTTTATTGCAGGTATTGCAGTGACATCTAACATAGTTCAGAAAAGTTAGTGTGATAAGAAGAGAACATAGGAAAACATCCAACAACACCTTAGAGGAGGGTTTTAGGCTATTTTCATAGACCAAAGCACCTATATCTCAAACCAAGGTGCCCACAAGTGCCCTTGTCTCTCTCCGAGCCCCGGTTTAGTCGGAGAACTAAGATCTCGCTTTCTCAAGCTTCACGTGTGGTCATTTCCTCCCCCTGTTTACCTGCTTTTTACAATGCCACACGATCATGCACCTCCGTTGAATCAGCTAAGGACTTTTTAACCCTCTCTTGCACATTAGGGTTTCACATTTCTATTTACTTAGTTGCTTGGGTCATTTTATTTATGCATTTAGCTGTTATTTACTATTTTTCTTAATATTAGATTAACTTAGAATAATTATGCATTTTAGCTAATCATTTTGGTGAACGTGACCGTTTTCATGCTTAGGATCCTCATTTTTTCTTCTATCATGGCTCCCAAATTTGTTCAAGTTTCTTTATTTGATTTTGTTAAGAGATATCCCAATTGTTAGGTTATTTTGCAAAAATCCCTAGACATTATGTATCTTGATGACAATACTCCGCCACACAAAATAATTTCTATATTTGTTCAACTATTTGATGACCCTAGTGTTCCTCCATCTAATCAACCCCTATTGGACTCAATTCAAGCTCTACATGCTTTATTTCAAGACAAATTTAAGGCCATGGAATCCATGATTACATCTCTCAAATATGAAATTCAATAGCTTAAGGATGCTTCTCAAGCGCATGTTTGTTCTCCTTCTACATCTCATTCTCATTCTATGTCTGCTACATGTGCTCATATTAGTGAGCCTCAAGTCATACCATTACTAGAGCCTCTCATCCTTGATCACAATACTCAACAACATGACCTTCTTACTAAGCTCCTTAGTCATCACTTGATCACTTTACCACCTACTCATTGCTATCCTCCTTATCGACTAACAAAGTATCAAGGGCGTCCATATTTCCACTTTCATCGAATCAATAGATATAATATAATGAAAATGATTGCCCCATTTTACAATGAAGAATCAAAATTTTGAGTTTCAGTGTCTTTATCTCATTATTAGCACATAACATTACATTGCATGCCCATCTACAAATGCTACATCTCAATGGGCTCCTAAATCTCTTCCTTCTACATCTAATGAGCATAAGACTATCACTTCTGAGGTACCTTCTTTAGTCATTCAAGCTTTGTTATTCAATCCAATCAACCTCCTCTCAAGGATGATCCCACTTCTCTTCCACTCAAGCTATTTGTAACATTACCAATTCAAACTAAGAAATCACCTATCAAGATTTGTTCTCCATCAACTTCTCCTACTAAATCATCTACAATATTACCAAGCCTATCTAAGCAACCTCCACTAAATCTCAGTTCAATCTGGCCTCCACTCAGGTATTCCACAACATCCCTAAACAAGCCACCATTGTGTAAAGCCCCTTCCCAATCACCACTTTAGCAACCAATCATTTTTATCAAAGTAACTACCCCTTCTATTGTTGGTTAAGACACATTACAAATTCCACCATCACATGGTCCCACTGTTACTCTTGCCCACCATGCTTCCACCGCTTCATGTAAACTTGGTCTTTAGTAGGTGACTCTTGTCACCCACCTTCCCGACGACACACTTTTTTTCTTTGGTTCACACATGACTATTGAGGGCATACTACACATGAACCCCATGCCTTTACGATAAGTACAACACATTTTGCCTCTTCACACATTTTACAATACATCTCACATTTCACACACTACATCTTCATATTCCTTTACATCATTACTATTTTGACATTTGCGCATTTATACATCATACATCATATTAGTCTTCATCATACATATGTCACACCCTTTTGTCTACAAGTCTAGCATTACATCCTACTCATTCTACATATTGCATACCATGCATCTTACACTACTAGGCTATCTACACATCTTGCATTACATTCTACATAATGCATATTTTGACATTTTTCTCATCACATGGTTGTTCAATCATCACACATCATTCATCTTCTTCTATGCGCCTGCACTCACTACCCCATGACACACTTTGGTTCCTTGGTCCATACTCAACCATGCGAGGGTTTAAAAATCAAATTGACCTTATTATACACACACGATCATAATTCATACTTCTATCATGCAACATCCTAGGTTAGTGACATACACTATAGGCTAAATTGTCACCTATCCCTTCATCTTGTAGTGGTATATGTTATAGGCTACATCACCACTGTCTATTCATTTGTAGTGATATACACTTTATGTTACATCATCACTCCTATGCTCATCTTATCATGATATATGCTTCACTATAGGGTCTAATTATCCTGTAAAATTGACAAGGGCAATTTTACCGATAACCATACGGAAAATTTTGTTTCGATCCTCGTTAGGGGATCCTCGCGTTCAAACGTTGTAAAATCCCTTCCCGGAAATCTAGTTTTCGAACTTAGTCATTTTTAGCCTTTTTTGGTCGCATGAAATATCCTCAGAACACTAGCTTTTATGCACCCCCTTAAAAGCCTTTGGCGCATGGTTTTCCATGTTAACACATCTTTCGGTGCGCCAAAGGATGTTGAGTCTCTTTGCGTGTGCGAAGGCGCATGCGCCTTATTATTGACACAACTTTTGTTGCTCAGCTTTTGGTGCGCCAAAGGGCGCACATAACTTCATGTCGATAATGCTTTTGCGCGCAAAGGCGCACTTCGTCTCCTGTTGTCAAATACTCGTGCGCCAAAGGGCGCACGCTTTCTCCTGTCGACAACATTTTTCATGCGCCCTTTCAAAAGTAGGTGGCGCATTGATGGTTTACCTATATATATATATATATATATAGTGTTTTCAATCCCAATGTCATTTTCACTATTGCAAAGCACGTGATTTTTCTAAGCTCACATCTCCCCGCCCATCGCTTTCTTCGCCTTGTGGACCCATTGCACACTTTTGCTATTTATCAGGTAAGAGGTTCTTCTCCCCTTGTGCGTTTGTGTTTTTGGTTCTTGGTATTTTTGGTCCTGTTTTTATGTCACGGTCTGGTCTTTAAAATAGATGTTTTAAGTTGGCTACCCTCCCCCTATGCTATCCTCCCTCTTTCCAGATCTACTGAGAAGGACGTTTTCTTGAAACAGTGGTTGTAGCCCTCCTGATCTAAACCGTTTCGTTTACCCAGCTGAGCCTTTCAAATAAGAAGTCAGGGATAAAAGAACCTACATCATAGAGAAACCCCCTTTGTAAAGAAGGTTTGTTCACACCGTCTTTTCCCTTTGCACAATCACTCACCGACACCATCTACCCACTCTAACGTGAGCAAAACCCGCCAATGGTGCACCCAGCTTCCATGTTACACAAGCTTTATCTGCGCAAATCTGAAGCTATAAAGGCGCTGGCGCATCCCCGATTACAACAACATCATGTTGTGTAAACCCTTCATGCACCGCGCCATATCCCTTTGGCGCACGAAAATTCAATGTTACACGATCCATCCACGCGCCAAAGGGCGCACCGAATCCCAATGTAACACACAATTTTCATGCGCCCTTCTTTAAAATGCAATCTGCAACATCCATGCGCCATGCGCCTTTGGCGCCAGTTTAACCTTTGCAACACCCTCTTCCTGTGCGCCTTATCTATTTAGCCTGCAAGTTGCAATTTTCATGCGCCCTGCGCCCTGAGCCTTAAAATCTCTAACTCTTTCTTCTGCTAGCTTTCCAATGGAAGATCAAATGGCTAATTCAACCTTTTTGGATTGGGTCTCGCTTCTTCTTCATGCAGATCAGCAACTGAGTTCGAAAGAACACATGTCTACATCCAGCAAGAGACCCACCAAACCAAGAGGAAAGGCTAAGCTTACTGAAGAGGAGATGAAGTACAAATATCAAAGGGTCAGGATGCCCGAATCACAGGCTGAATGCAGCATGGATGTCAGAGACTCAGAATTGGGTCACATTGACATGGAAGAATTCTGGGTTAGAACTCAGAAAGTTACAAGAAGTCCATGGATGGACAAGTTAATAGCAAGTGCTCTCGCATTTCACCGAGGAATCCCCATCGCTACGGCCAACAATGAATTCATGATGGTGATTGCACAATCTTACAACAAGGACACAAGGTGTGTCGAAAACAGCAAGGGCGAGGTAGTCATAAACCTCACTGCCCGTCATTTTGAGATGATACTTGGCATCCCTCACCACCGGCACTTTGTGGCCGTCAGCCAAGAAGAGTGCATCAAGGCCTGGGAAGACAATGAAGACCAATGCATGCAACTAATGAACGAAGTCTACTTGAAAAACAAGAAGGTGGTAACCCGGTGGCCCCAGATTATCCACCGCAGTGATTTCTCAGAAGAGCTCAGTGATACTATTACTTTCCTGAGCAGAGTCTTCGGGCTCTCTGATGCCCACTACTTCCATAAATGGATGCTGAGGTACTTGGAGACAATGAATAAAAATGTGCCTGAGCAGCGCTTTTGCTGGGGAGAAATAATAAGCAGCACCATCTCCGAGCAGCTACAACAATTCGCCACAACGGGAGTGTTCCATATGAACTCCTACGTAGTCTACGCCGCAGGCGAGAGGGATTATCCAGTGGCTAAACCGGCGGTGAATTTGGCCTCGTGTCAAAATATATGAATATTATCCAAGAATCGAGGCCGAGAACAAATCCTCAATTCGCCAAAATTAATGATGCTTTCTTCTATCACATCATTTGCCTGTTGAGGCCAAATCTAACTCATGGTCGCACAACCAAGAACATTGTGTCAACCGTGGAGAAATGGGGGGCCCTGTTCACCTAGTTTCCCACATTTACCTATCTGAGGGCGGTCAACTTCTTGGGCGAGCCAACCAGGCGCCGAGGTACGCTGGACCTAAGCTGATTCTACTAGAGTTATCAAGGCGCAAAATTGGGTCACATACCATGAGAAATGCCTCAAAAGAAAGAAGGGCGGAACTCCTTTCCCCCTCACAGTGGGCCGGTACACATGCTCCTCCCATCACAAGGCGAAGGAAATGTTCGCAGAGCTGGAGTTGCTCAATTTGAAACATGACTTCCCAGCCAGGCCTACCTTTGACCCAAGGAGCTGCCTGCCAAGGGCTAAGCTTGATCCGATCCATGTTCCTCAGATCGAGGATATTTACATTGACGTCATCCACGAGGTGGAACTCAGAAGAAAGGATCATTCTCGCTTAGCATTGGAGGAAATTATCCAATACGGAGTGGCCATTGTCCCCAAAGGCTTCCAAACTACGGAAGATGAAGTAGACAAGGTGTATAATGACACGGAAGGGGATGATTGGCCCTTCCCGCCATTGATGGAAGCAAGGCTCCTCAAACAATTGAGGAGAGGGTCAAGGAGACTATGCATAGAATGCAGCACTGGTGCCGCATGAACGGGCTGATCTACCTCGGGGTAGATTTCACAACCTCCCCATTGGGCAATGCACCTCCAAGGTCCAAGAAGCCTAAAAAAGGCAAAGGTGTAGAAGGTGAGCCTAGCACCATTCAGAAGAAGCCCTAAAGTCCTCCTTCCACACCGCCGTAATTGTAATAACTCGGATTCGCCAGAGAAAGAAGCAAGCAGAGGATAGTCCCATACGCCCATCCACTCGTGATGTAGGCATTTCTACATAACCACAGAGGTCCCTTCTGTCCCTTCTTCTTCTCTTCCTTCCTCCTCGAGTGACTCGGACACGACCACCCCTTTGGTCGTGTCCTCCGCCCCTTCTTCTACTCTTTCCCCTGCCTCTTTGTCTATCTTCTCCTCCCTCGCTGATCTTTCCTCCTCCATTTCTTCCCTCATTTCCGGGCTCCCTTCCCTTCCTTTGTCTTCTGCAGCTGCGGTTTCCCTTCCTCCCGTGGACACTTCTTCGGCTATTCTTTCAATGCCACCGCCGCGTGTCTCCACGTTTTTCCCCTCTTCTACTGCAGCTGTCCCCTCTTCTGTCTCTGGTCCTTCTTCCATAGGACCAACATGGATCTCTCAGCAGCTGAGCCAGCAAAAGAGGAAAGTTCCCATCGCTCCGATGGACTTTTCAGTAATTCCAGCCAAAGGGGCAAAGAAGCTGAAGCCTGTTGCACGCTTCTCTAAAAGTGTTGCAGGTGAGAGGATCATGGAAATTGCATACCCCGATCCCCTCAAAGAGAAAAAGGATCTGTCTCTCGGCAGATTTTACTGTGACCCAAGTCACAATGGGGACATCTTCTGAAAGTCTCCAGGGGGAAGCTCTTTCCGCGGTCGACGCCCTTTGTCAAAAGCTTCAGGAAACAAAAGAAGAGAAAAGGCTACTGAAGGAGCAGAACAAATATCTGCTTCAAGCCTTACAGAAGATGGGTAGTGCACCTCCCACGACTGCCACCGAGACTTCTGAGCTTCTCAGCCAGGAGAAAATCAATGAATATTCAAAGATCGGCAAAGGTGGTATGGCTGCTTTCTCGCTTGAGGAGCCAGATCCTCAAGGACAGTGAAAGAGTGATCGCCGAATATGTCAATTCATATCTAAACATCAAAAAGGTGAACAAGGAACTCCAAGTATTAGCGGGTCCCATATCAGAAGAGCTAGATCATGCTAGACTCCAACATGAGACCTTTCAACAAATGTTCGACTGTTCAGTCGAAGATCCGTCAAGTTCGAGTTTTCGGCCATCCAAGGGCTCTCAACAAAACCATGTCCACTTTGGACTATCGGATAGATCAGCTGGAATTTGTTCTGGAAAAGATAGACAAGGTGAAGGAAGAGGCCCTGGATGCGATGCATCAAATGGAGTGAATTGTCCTTAACATGTCTCCAGGGCTGCTCACTCCTTCCTTTACCATGAGATCAACTGATGAAACTATCCGGATCTTCAAGGAGATCGCTTCTCAAGGAACGGGGCCAGAGGTCACATTTGACATTGAATCTATCAACAACCTGCTGGCCTGTAGGGACTTCATCGGGTTCCTCATCGAGGTGGAGAAAGATTATTCTAAACTCCCGTAAAAGCTCATAAGCAAGCGAGACTTGCGGGCAATCCGAATGGCACAAGGATCCATCACAGGATCAATTTGGGCCCATGATTAACAAGTTTTGGAATACCGCGCTCAGTTCCACATATCATCTCCTCGAGCAAGACGTGTATGTGCAACCCCCTTTCGGCCGCAGGATGACGATGACGAGTAGCTTCTTCTTCTTCTTCTTCTTCTTCTTCTTCCTCTCTCTATTCTCCGACTTTCTTGTTGAAATGTCTAAAGTGTGTTGGCACAAATGATGACATCATCCATGTTGCATCATGGGATGATGTCATCCATCAAGTTGTCAAAAGTCAACATGACTTTTAGATATTTTGTAAATATCTTTGTAAATATTTGTTGGCTCCTTTTTGCTTTTCTTCTCCTCTCTTCTATAAATACTGGAATACTTGTTGTATTCGTGGTGAACATTTTTTAGATGAAAATAGAAGTGAGGAGAGAAAGACTTTGAGCTTTCTTGTAACAGAAGAAAACAATAATACAAATATTAAGACTTTGTGCTCAATAGTCAGTGTTATGTATTAGATCTTCCTTACGTTAGATCTCGTATGTGTTTAACTGTGGATTCATATCTACTTTTCTGTCATTTTCTCATCAAGTATTGCTTTGTTTATTTATGCAAGTAGGTTTGGCTCACATACTACCAACCCAAAGACATAAATCTTCCGACCTTTCGCTTTGGAATTCATTTCTTTTCTTCCTTCGGATCTGTTCTTTCTCTTTTCCCTCTTTCATTCCTTTCTTTTCGCAGCTGAACACTCTACCGGGATGAGATCCCAAACCCCGGGCGTAATCATGAGACTTGCATAGATTCCTCGCCGGTAGAATAAAGCAATAAACCGCCACTTTGACTCAAAGAGGGGCTAAGCCCTCGCATACACTCGTTGGCCTGCCTATCCATAGATCTATCCAGCGCGCAGATTTTCGACCAACAGCTTTTTTGGCGACTCATTGGGAATGAATAGATCTGTCAGATCTATGATGGTGGTAAGATAAAAAATCAGAAAAAATCAGCAGATTGCTGCCTGTTTGCAAATCTGAACTTTTTGTAAAAATCCAAAAAATTTGCAAAAGTGCTCAAATTAAAAAAATTTCTTCTGAGAGTCATAGATCTGGTCCAGTTATAGATCTTTAGTTCGCTGAGTTTTTGAAAAATATGGAATTTTGCCGTAGATCTGAGTTTTGACTGTTTGCAAGAAGTTTGAAACCCTCTAAAAAAAAAAAAGAAGAAAAGAAGTTAAAATCAGATCAGAAAATCAGCCTACTAATCTTCCCTGCCATCTTATCCTCGTTATAATTTGTCATTTAACCGCAATCGGTTTCTGAAGAGGATAATTTTAAATATTTAGAAAAGTATTTGCTGCTGGTTTTTGTCAAAAACCAGAAAATCAGCCAGTACAACCAAAAAGAAAGTTTAAATCTGCGCCATAACATTGCAGATCTGGAAGGTACACTGGCGAGTGAACCTTTTACGCGCAGCAGGAGAGCCCGTGGAGAAGCTGATCCTACTTTCGATCTGCTTCAGAGGCACAATTTCAGCGTAACACCGGCACGTTTTTCAGCGCTAAGCTCAGCTAGCCGGTCATCCAGGAGTGTCTCACCTCCACGAAGAAAAAGTCTGTTACAAGGAGCATCTACGTCCCTTTGTAGTGCCTTGCTACTCAGCGGAACTACACTTCCAGCTCGTGTTCTCTTTCCGGCTTTTCAAATGGCGGTTCCATGGGGAAACGCGATGGGTCCGTTGGCTTTACCACATCCAGTTCACGCTCTCCCTCACGGAAATCGAAAGAATTTTCCCAAATTTGACGGGAGCGGAAATCAAAGCATGGATTCCCACATATCTGCATTCATTATGTCATGCAGTATTTTGGATGTGACCCATGAAGATGTGTCGGTTCGCCTTTTTCTGGAAACCCTACAAGGACCTGCAGCTGAATGGTTTCAGCATTTGCCGGCCGGATCTATCACCAGTTGGGCCACCTTACGGGATGCTTTTGAAGATAGGTATAAGCCTTCAGAGGATGCATTTGCATTATTATCATGAATCACTCACCTCAAGAAGGAGGCGAATGAGACCATGCGCGATTTTATCGCCCGGTTCAATGCACTAATCAACCGTGTCCCTGTTGCCATGCTTCCAACGCCGGAAAATCAAAAGTGTTTCTTCGTAAACGCCATGAGCTCAAAAGTTAGTTTCTTGCTCCTTCAAGAGCGAGTCACCACTTGATTCTCGCTCAAGCCACCGCCATTCGCATAGAGATAATCTGATAATATCCGCGAATTAAAAAAGGAATCAACAAAGCCTAAATCTTTGGGCCCTTCGCCCACCACTTCGTCTCCGATCCAAAGATTCCAAAAGATGGCAAACGATTTGCTCTCGCATTAAAGAAGCAATGCCCAGTGCCTCTCCCGAGCTTCCTCATACCGGATATCCCGAGGAATTTTGTTCCTAACAATGTTTCACAAAGACCACGCTTACCTACAAATGCTCCGCGGTTAGCACTTGAGGCCCCTCCGATCAATGCTCGCCGAGATTGAAGAAGAAGAGCAAGATTATGAAGAACCTTCGCCTCGGGCGAAGATGATCAAGATGTCGATGAACCGACCGCGCGACTCTACTATCGGGTATATGGAATTTGATGAGGAAGAATCGATGAAGAAGAGGGTACCTGTGGGTACGCAAGCGGCGCCATATGCTATTTTTACTCGCTCACAAGGAAAAGAAGTGGAAGTTGCTGCCCATGTCCAAAGCAGAGAAGGCCGTGTCAAACGCGCCTCCGATCATTGCTAAAAGAGGTAATCCTCTTCCTACTCAACTCCCTGGCAAATCTTTTACAAAGAAATCTTTTCCCCCTATCTCTCCTCCAAATCAATCCTCTCACATTCCTCCTAAGACCACCAATCCTATTCCATCATCGCGAGGTGAGGGACTCATTCCTTTACCAACGCAACCCTTGGCCGCGTTTGATATTATAGATCATGCAAAAAAGACCAAGATCCAAATGTCTGAAGCTGAGTATCTTCAGTCAAACCCCGAACAGCTCGTAAGATTGACTAAGTATATCCAAAGTCAAGCTGTTATATCTAATCAGGTTTCCCCAAAAGGAATCCTATCCACTCCCCCTGAATCTCATATAAATGTTGCTTCAACATCTGCGTCAGGCAAGATAGAACCTTTCTATCTCTCTCTACTGATCAATGGACACAAGCTGAGTAATTGCATAATTGATTCCGGAGCTTCTGATAACGTCATGCCGGCAAAAGTCACCCATGCTTTGGGCCTCACTCTTACCAAGCCTTTCGGCAGGTGTTATTCTTTGGAAACTAAGCAAGTTCCGTTGGTTGGCCAAATCAAGGACGCGCAATTTGCATTTGCGGCTTTCCCGGATAAAAGAGTAAAAATGACAGTCCTCGTTGCTGACATTCCGGCAGCCTATGGAATTTTGCTGGGAAGGAGTTTTTGCAGTGGGTTGGTGGAGAAATTCATATGGACTCGGTCCAAAGCTAGAATTCCAGTCAAAGGCGTAATGCAGACTTTGGAGCTAGAATCACAAAAGAAATACTTGGTTACCAACTCTGAAGACCCCAAAGCTCAAATCCTTTTTGAATCATCAGGGATGGGGAATTACTTCTTATCTACTGAGACGGATAAAACAGGGCTGTTCTCATTCAGGAAGGAGATCTTAATAAGATCTGGACATTGCAATTCGATGGGAGCTGTGCAACTAGTGGATGTGGCGCTGGGGCCGTGCTTGATATCTCCTGAGGAAGAAGTCATTCCTCTCTCTTTCAAATTGCAGTTTTTCAACACTAACAATACTGCTGAGTATGAGTCTCTCTTACTCGGTATGCAAGCCGCAAAAGAAAGAGGAATAAAAATCTAAAAGTACAAGGTGATGCTGAGCTAGTTGTAAATCAAGTCAAAAGGATTTACCAAGTAAAGAATGAAAGGCTCAGGCACTACCGTAATGCGGTATGGGACAGCATTGAGGAGTTTGATGCCTTTTCAATTGAATCAATTCCAAGAGCTCAAAATGACATGGCTGATTCATTGGCTGTCTCAGCATCTCTCATGCTCCCACATCCAGGTTTGAAAACGAACAAGTACACCATTGAGGTGGTTTTCCGCCCGAGCGTGCCGGATAATTCTCAGCATTGGCAGGTGTTCAATGATGATAATCAACTCATTGCCTTTCTGGAAAAATCAGAAAATTTTAACGAGTTGTATTTCGAAGGATCCACCTCTACATGCCGTGAATCAATCAACGGTCAAAACCACGAAACAAAGGAGAACGATGGCATATGTCAGCTCAAGGGAAATAAAATTCCAAAGGGCCTGGTTTCTCTGGAACGCCTGTTCGACAGGCATGACCGTTTTGTAAAAAAGAAGAGGCGGGATGATCCTGACTCATCCCCAGAGACCGAACCGGTCAATTTAGGTTCGGAGGCACATCCGCAATTTGTGAACATCGGGAAATGTTGCACGCCAGAAGAAAAGCGGAAATTTGTCAAGTTGCTAAAAAAATATATGGATGTATTGGCATGGTCTTATGCCGATTTAAAGTCCTTCAAGCCGAAGGACGTTCAGCATGATATTCCGTTGAAAGACGATGCCAAAGCCTTCCGCCAGAAGCAGAGGCACTATAATCCGAAGATTTCGCACCATCCAGGCCGAAATTCAGAAGATGCTAGATGCAAGAATCATCTTCCCTATCCATCACAGTACTTGGGTAGCAAATATTGTGCCAGTGCGCAAGAAAAACGGTGAAATACGCATCTGCGTAGACTTTCGAAATTTGAATCAAGCTTCGCTGAAAGACAACTACCCTCTTCCGATAATGGATCAAGTTCTGCAAGCAGTAACTGGATCAGAGATGCTGTCCATGCTCGACGGTTTTTCAGGTTACAATCAGATTGAAGTTTCACCTGAAGATCAGTTTAAAACAGCATTCACTACTCCTTGGGGTACATTTGCCTACAGCAGGATGCCTTTCGGCCTAACTAATGCCGGCGCCACTTTTCAGCGGGCCATGGACTTTGCTTTCAAAGGTATGATGGGGAAGGTCATTGTGGTTTATTTAGATGACCTGACTGTGTTCTCCAAACAACGAAGCGATCATTGTGATCACTTGGAGCAAGTATTGGCCAGATGTCGAGAGCATGGGATTTCCTTAAACCCAAAAAAGTCTGTTTTTGGAGTCACGGAAGGGAAGTTGCTAGGCCATGTGGTCAGCAAAGAAGGAACAAAGATAGATACTGAAAGAGTTAAGGCTATTCAAAGCCTTACTCTGCCTACAAGCAAGACTGGTGTTCATTCTTTCTTTGGAAAGGTGAACTTTCTCAGGCGTTTTGTTCCTGACTTTGCTGAAAAGACCCGTCACATATTGAACATGATGAAGGGGTCACCAACTTTCAGATGGAGTGAGGAGGGGAAAAGGTCATTTGAAGAAATAAAAACTTCTGTTGCTCATGCACCAGTCCTGGTATGTCCCGACTTCTCCAAGGACTTCATCATGTATAGTTATGCATCTGAGCATACTGTGTCTGCCATCTTAATGCAAAAGAATTCAGAAGACATTGAATCCCCGATTGCATTCATGAGTTCTCCCCTCAAGCCTCACGAACTAAAGATGACTCAGCTGGAAAAGCATGCCTTTGCCGTTGTCAAAGCAGTGAAGAATTTCAGGTATTACATCCTAAACTCGCATACGGTGGTGCTGGTTCCAGACACGGCAGTGAAATCAATTCTAACTCAGCAAGAGTTAGGAAGCTTGCGAGGAAATTGGATCGCAAAGGTCCAGGAGTATGACCTGGATATTAAACCAACCAAGCTGGTAAGAGGCAAGGGCCTGTGTCAGCTAATGGCTGAAAACAAAGATTCAGAAAATCCTGATGAGAGGGGTGACTACATCGAAGAAGCGCAGGACCGGCAAGAAGGGCCTGATTCTCTGCCTCTGGTTCTATTTGTTGCAACTAGTGATGAGTGGTACTCCGACATCGCTTTCTTCCTTACCTACGGCGAATGCCCGATGCACCTAACTGCAAAGGAGAAGCACACTATAAAGCTCAGGGCGGCTAAATACGTCATCTGGGATGACGGCTTATATAAGCGCGGGATAGATGGCATCTTCCTGCGATGTGTCGACAAGCCCCAGCAAGTAAAACTACTGGAAAGTTTTCACAATTCAGCTTGTGGAGGACATTTTTCTTCCTCCGTGACGGCACACAAGATCATTCGAGCCAGGTACTATTGGCCAACGCTCTTTCAAGATACAGCCACCTGGGTGGCAAAGTGTGAACCCTGTCAGCAATTCGTCGGCAAGCCCAAGTTGGCTGCCTTTCCCCTAAGGCCGGTCATTATCAATGAACCATTCAGGCAATGGGGAATTGATTTTATTGGCGCACTCAATCCTCAATCGAGTGCCGGACATAGCTATGTCCTTACAGCAATGGATTACTTTACAAAGTGGGTGGAAGCCATACCTGTCAAGCATGCCACTTCTGAGGTGGTTTGCAATTTCATTAAAGAGAATATCATTGTCAGGTTCGGCGTTCCAAACAAAATCGTTGCTGATAATGCTTCTAACTTCTCCTCTCGAGAAGTTATTAGTTTTTGCTATGAATATGGGATAACTTTGGCTCATGCCTCAGATTATTACCCTCAAGGAAACGGTCAAGCGGAATCCAGCAACAAGAACTTGGTGGCCATCATACGAAAACTGGTGGAATCAAATCAGCGAATGTGGCACAAGTCTTTGTACGACGCTTTGTGGGCGGACCGCATTACTCCCAAGAGATCGCTCGGCATGTCACCTTTTCAAGTGTTATATGGCACTGATGCCGAACTTCCCATTTCCGCGGAACTTCCTGCTCTGCGCTTGGCACGAGCGATTGAAGATGAAACTTTCCAGAATTCTCTAGAAAAGAGAATCATGTATTTGGCAGCACTTGAAGAAAAGAGAGTGAGAGTGATCGACAGGATCACTGAACATCAGAATCAAGTTAAGAGGCTTTTCGATAAGAAGGCCAAGCAAAGAGATTTTCAAGTGGGAGATCTCGTCCTTTTGTGGGACAAGCGAAGAGAGCCAAAGGGCATGCACGGAAAGTTTGATTCCCTATGGAGAGGGCCCTTCAAAATCAAGCAACTCAACGGAGAGAATAGTTTCTATCTCTCGTATCTGGATGGAACTGAGCTCCCACTTCCCTATAGCGGGCAGCATCTGAAGATCTTCAGGAAGTAGAGCTTGCTCTCTTCTTTGTACAATTTGCTTTAAGTTGTGTGTTTGCTTTCGTCGTGTGTTTGCTTTCGGTTTGTTGTGTGTTTCCTTTGTTCTCCCTCCGGTCCCCCTTGTTTTTGACTCTGTTACCCAATGGATAGGCAAGTGATCTGGGATTCTCTACCCCGAGTTTGCTCGTGATAGTCCCAGAAAGAGCCGGGCTTGTTATCCCGTAAAATTGACAAGGGCAATTTTACCGATAACCATACGGAAAATTTTGTTTCGATCCCTCGTTAGGGATCCTCGCTCAAATGTTGTAAAATCCCTTCCCGGGAAATCTAGTTTTTGAACTTAGTCTTTTTGAGCCTTTTTGGCTAGGCGCATGAAATATCCTTGTAACACTAGCTTTTGATGCGCCCCCTTAAAAGCCTTTGCGCATGGTTTTCCATGTTAACACATCTTTAGGTGCGCCAAAGGATGTTGAGTCTCTTTTGCGTGCGCCAAGGCGCATGCGCCTTATTATTGACACAACTTTTGTTGCTCCGCTTTTTGATGCGCCAAAGGGCGCACATAACTTCATGTCGACAATGCTTTTGGCGCGCAAAGGCGCACTTCGTCTCCTGTTGTCAAATACTCTCGTGCGCCAAACAGCGCACGCTTTCTCCTGTCGACAACGATTTTCATGCGCCAGTTCAAAAGTGGTTGGCGCATTGATGGCAGGTTTACCTATATATATATAGGTGTTTTGCGCGCCCAATGTCATTTTCACTATTGCAAAGCACGTGATTTTTCTAAACCTGTCAGCTCCTGCCCATCGTTTTCTTCGCCTTGTGGACCCATTGCACACTTTTGCTATTTATCAGGTAAGAGGTTCTTCTCCCCCTTGTGCGTTTGGTGTTTTCGGTTCTTGGTATTTTTGTGGTCTGGTTTTTATGCTTGCTGGTCTGGTCTTTAAAATATATGTTTTAAGTTGGCTGCCCTCCCCCTATGCTATCCTCCCTCTTTCCAGATCTGCTGGAGAAGGACGTTTTCTTGAAACAGTGGTTGTAGCCCTCCTGATCTAAACCGTTTCGTTTACCCAGCTGAGCCTTTCAAATAAGAAGTCAGGGATAAAAGAACCTACATCATAGAGAAACCCCCTTTGTAAAGAAGGTTTGTTCACTGTCTTTTCCCTTTGGCGCATCTGACCGACCTGTAACGTGAGCAAAACCCGCGCCAATGGCGCACCCAGCTTCCATGTTACACAAGCTTTATCTGCGCAAATCTGAAGCTATAAAGGCGCTGGCGCATCCCCGATTACAACAACATCATGTTGTGTAAACCCTTCATGCGCCGCGCCATATCCCTTTGGCGCACGAAAAGTCAATGTTACACGATCCATCCACGCGCCAAAGGGCGCACCGAATCCCAATGTAACACACAATTTTCATGCGCCCTTCTTTAAAATGCAATCTGCAACATCCATGCGCCATGCGCCTTTGGCGCCAGTTTAACCTTTGCAACACCCTCTTCCTGTGCGCCTTATCTATTTAGCCTGCAAGTTGCAATTTTCATGTGCCCGCACTGAGCCTTAAAATCTCTAACTCTTTCTTCTGCTAGCTTTCCAATGGAAGATCAAATGGCTAATTCAACATTTTTGGATTGGGTCTCGCTTCTTCTTCATGCGATCAAGCAATCGAGTTCGAAAGAACACATGTCTACATCCAAAGAAGAGACCCACCAAACCAAGAGGAAAGGCTAAGCTTATCAAGAGGAGATGAAGTACAAATATCAAAGGGTCAGGATGCCCGAATCACAGGCTGAATGCAGCATGGATGTCAGAGACTCAGAATTGGGTCACATTGACATGGAAGAATTCTCAGGTTAGAACTCGTAGTTACAAGAAGTCCATGGATGGACAAGTTAATAGGCAAGATGCTCTGCATTTCACGGAGGAATCCCGTCAAATATTGGCAACAATGAATTCATGATGGTGATTGCACAATCTTACAACAAGGACACAAGGTGTGTCGAAAATAGCAAGGGCGAGGTAGTCATAAACCTCACCGCCCTCATTTTGAGATGATACTGCATCCTCACCACCGGCACTTTGTGGCCGGGCACCAAGAAGAGTGCATCAAGGCTCTGGGAAGACAATGAAGACCAATCCATGCAACTAATGAACGAAGTCTACTTGAAAAACAAGAAGGTGGTAACCGGTGGCCCCAATTATCCACCACAGTGATTTCTCGAAGAGCTCAGTGATACTATTACTTTCCCCGAAAGAGTCTTCGGCTCTCTCGATGCCCACTACTTCCATAAATGGATGCTGAGGTACTTGGAGACAATGAATAAAAATGTGCCTGAGCAGCGCTTTTGCTGGGAGAAATAATAAGCAGCACCATCTCCGAGCAGCTACAACAATTCGCCACAACGGGAGTGTTCCATATGAACTCCTACGTAGTCTACGCTGCAGCGGCGAGAGGGATTATCCGTGGCTAAACCGGTGGAATTTGGCCTCAGGTCAAAATATATGAATATTATCCAGAACTGAGGCTGGAGAACAACGATCCTCAATTCGCCAAAATTAATGATGCTTTCTTCTATCACATCATTTGCCTGTTGAGGCCAAATCTAACTCATGGTCGCACAACCAAGAACATTGTGTCAACTGTGGAGAAATGGGGGGCCCTGTTCACCCAGTTTCCCACATTTACCTATCTGAGGGCGGTCAACTTCTTGGGCGAGCCAACCAGTGCCACCGAGGTACGCTGGACCTAAGCTGATTCTACTAGAGTTATCAAGGCAGCTGGTCACATACCATGAGAAATGCCTCAAAAGAAAGAAGGGCGGAACTCCTTTCCCCTCACAGGGCTGGGCCGATACACATGCTCCTCCCATCACAAGGCGAAGGAAATGTTCGCAGAGCTGGAGTTGCTCAATTTGAAACATGACTTCCCAGCCAGGCCTACCTTTGACCCAAGGAGCTGCCTGCCAAGGGCTAAGCTTGATCCGATCCATGTTCCTCAGATCGAGGATATTTACATTGACGTCATCCACGAGGTGGAACTCAGAAGAAAGGATCATTCTCGCTTAGCATTGGAGGAAATTATCCAATACGGAGTGGCCATTGTCCCCAAAGGCTTCCAAACTATGGAAGATGAAGTAGACAAGGTGTATAATGACACGGAAGGGGATGATTGGCCCTTCCCGGCCATTGACAGAAGCAAGGCTCCTCAAACAATTGAAGAGAGGGTCAAGGAGACTATGCGCAGAACAGAGCACTGGTGCCGCATGAACGGGCTGATCTACCTCGGGGTAGATTTCACAACCTCCCCATTGGGCAATGCACCTCCAAGGTCTAAGAAGCAGCTAAAAGGCAAGGGTGTAGAAGGTGAGCCTAGCACCATTCAGGAAGAAGCCCCTGGAAGTCCTCCTTCCACAGCGCCAGAACAGGTAATAACTCTGGATTCGCCAGAGAAAGAAGCAGCAGAGGATAGTCCCATACGCCCATCCACTCAGGATGTAGGCATTGCTACAACCACAGAGGTCCCTTCTGTCCCTTCTTCTTCTCTTCCTTCCCCTCCTCGAGTGACTCAGATGACCACCCCTTTGGTCGTGTCCTCCGCCCCTTCTTCTACTCTTTCCCCTGCCTCTTTGTCTATCTTCTCCTCCCTCGCTGATCTTTCCTCCTCCATTTCTTCCCTCATTTCCGGGCTCCCTTCCCTTCCTTTGTCTTCTGCAGCTGCGGTTTCCCTTCCTCCCGTGGACACTTCTTCGGCTATTCTTTCAATGCCACCGCCGCGTGTCTCCACGTTTTTCCCCTCTTCTACTGCAGCTGTCCCCTCTTCTGTCTCTGGTCCTTCTTCCATAGGACCAGCATGGATCTCTCAGCAGCTGAGCCAACAAAAGAGGAAAGTTCCCATCGCTCCGATGGACTTTTCAGTAATTCCAGCCAAAGGGGCAAAGAAGCTGAAGCCTGTTGCACGCTTCTCTAAAAGTGCTGCAGGTGAGAGGATCATGGAAATTGCATACCCCAATCCCCTCAAAGAGAAAAAGGATCTGTCTCCGGCAGATTTTACCGTGACCCAAGTCACAATGGGGACATCTTCTGAAAGTCTCCAGGGGGAAGCTCTTTCCGTGGTCGACGCCCTTTTCTTCACAAAAGCTTCAGAAACAAAAGAAGAGAAAAGGCTACCAAGGAGCAGAACAAATATCTGCTTCAAGCCTTACAGAAGATGGGTAGTGCACCTCCCACGACTGCCACCGAGACTTCTGAGCTTCTCAGCCAGGAGAAAATCAATGAATATTCAAAGATCGGCGAGAGGTGGTATGGCCGCTTTCTCGCTTGAGGAGCCAGATCCTCAAGGACAAGTGAAAGAGTGATCGCCGAATATGTCAATTCATATCTAAACATCAAAAAGGTGAACAAGGAACTCCAAGTATTAATGGTCCCATATCGGAAGAGCTAGATCATGCTAGACTCCAACATGAGACCTTTCAACAAATGTTCGACTGTTCAGTCGAAGATCTGGTCAAGTTCGGAGTTTTCGGCCATCCAAGGGCTCTCAACAAAACCATGTCCACTTTGGACTATCAGATAGATCAGCTGGAATTTGTTCTGGAAAAGATAGACAAGGTGAAGGAAGAGGCCCTGGATGCGATGCATCAAATGGAGCGAATTGTCCTTAACATGTCTCCAGGGCTGCTCACTCCTTCCTTTACCATGAGATCAGCTGATGAAACTATCCAGATCTTCAAGGAGATCGCTTCTCAAGGAACGGGGCCAGAGGTCACATTTGACACTGAATCTATCAACAACCTGCTGGCCTGTAGGGACTTCATCGGGTTCCTCATCGAGGCGGAGAAAGATTATTCTAAACTCCCAGAAAAGCTCATAAGCGAGCGGGAGACTTGCGAAGCAATCAGCGAACGGCACAAGGATCCATCACAGGATCAATTTGGGCCCATGATTAACAAGTTTTTGGAATACCGCGCTCAGTTCCACATATCATCTCCTGAGCAGCATCAGAAGCAGGCAACCCCCTTTCGGCCGCAGGATGACGATGACGAGTAGCTTCTTCTTCTTCTTCTTCTTCTTCTTCTTCTCTCTATTCTCCGACTTTCTTGTTGAAATGTCTAAAGTGTGTTGGCACAAATGATGACATCATCCATGTTGCATCATGGGATGATGTCATCCATCAAGTTGTCAAAAGTCAACATGACTTTTAGATATTTTGTAAATATCTTTGTAAATATTTGTTGGCTCCTTTTTGCTTTTCTTCTCCTCTCTTCTATAAATACTGGAATACTTGTTGTATTCAGTGAACATTTTTTAGATGAAAATAGAAGTGAGGAGAGAAAGACTTTGAGCTTTCTTGTAACAGAAGAAAACAGTAATACAAATATTAAGACTTTGTGCTCAATAGCTGTGTTATGTATTAGATCTTCCTTACGTTAGATCTGTATGTGTTTAATCTGTTGGATTCATATCTACTTTTCTGTCATTTTCTCATCAGTATTGCTTTGTTTATTTATGCAAGTAGGTTTGGCTCTGTTTACTACCAACCCAAAAACATAAATCTTCTGACCTTTCTGCTTTGGAATTCATTTCTTTTCTTCCTTCGGATCTGTTCTTTCTCTTTTCCTGTTTCATTCCTTTCTTTTCGCACTGAACACTCTACCGGGATGAGATCCCAAACCCCCCCGAAGGCGAGAATCATGAGACTTGCATAGATTCCTGCCGGTAGAATAGCAATAAACCAGCTTTTGCTTTGCTGACTCGAAGAGGGGCTAAGCCCCACACACTAATGTTGGCTCGCCTATCCATAGATCTCGTCCAGTGCGATGATTTTCGGACCAACAGGTCACACACATAGTTTGTCTCTGGTCGTATATCATCACTACACATACACACTCATCATAGTGCATTAGACACAATACATACCTTGACCATTTCTTGATGACGCACTCTCGTTTACGGTTTATTCTTAACTGTTGAGGGTGCAAAACAAATGAACCTCACTTCATACACTTCCATTCACTTAGGGGCACGTGGATCCTATCATCCATCTTGCATTCCATTCCATCCATCCACAACATGTTGCATATCTTTGTTTTTGTTACTCCTACTTACATTTTCTTTTTCATGTTCTCTTATTACACATGCTAGATAGGTTTCTTGCATGTCATTATCTCTACCATACACATATGTGCGTTCATGTCTTTCTCTAGTTGTGATCACATATACAGGTCTCTTACATGTAACATGAATGCTCTCCTTCTACCATGCCTATAATGGTTGTTGGGGGCATCCAAGTTTGTCTCTTACATGTGTTATTGTTTCATTTTGTACTTAGCACTTTTTCATTACTTGGTTATACACACTTTTGACATATTGGTTATCTTTCTAACATGTTAATGGGTGCTTCATGTGCAGCATTTGTTTGCAGGATTACTTGCTTCTATGGCTATGTGTTGTTTATACTTACTTGTTTTATTTGATATTGTATGAGGGCCTTTTCCTTTGTTTGGTGTGCACACTTATTTATTTTTGTGTGGCCATTAGTGTCTTGCGACATCATGAGTGATGTCCCATGTTTGCAACCTACTTTTGGTGGTCTATGATTATCTTCTTGCATGTTTACTTGATTTCTAGCTTCTACATTGTCTATGTAGCATACACTTGTCTTTTACATGCATGTTTGTTCGTACTAACACTTGTTTTCTAGCCACTTGTTTGTGCGCACCTTGGTTTCTACCAAGCACATTCCTTTCCCCTGCAGGGCATAGTTTATGTAGTTGGTCCTCTTTTGGGGCCGCATTATCCTTTCAACGACGTCACATGCACCCCCAAAGAGGGGGCATCATTTGGGGTTTTACACACTATTCAACGCTTTCTACCGATACAATTTAGTTCAATTTCCATCCTTAACATTGTGGGTTATACAACAAGTGGGTTCAAGACTAGTCTATGAACCCCGTACACAACAACTTTACAAGACATGGTTTTCCTTAGCATTCTAGGGAGAAATTATAGGTTAGAGGATACAACATATTTTCTCTCTACACTACTTGAGCAAGATGCGCAAATCAACCAAAAAACCAAGCAGTACAAATATCTCTTCACACATCTTCAAGGAAGTAGTTACCATTTGGAGAATAATGTAGCTTTCTCCCTATACTTCTTCAGCTAGGGTGGCGTGAGATCACCCAAAAAAATCATAGTACAGGATATCCTTTCTTCACCCCTTTCTCTCATCATAGATCATGTGCACATGTTCCTTTTACATTTTTCATATTTCCATTTCAGTCTTTTCATTTCTACATACATGTGTTTTTACACACATATACATGCATATTTAACTACTTGATCACATTCTCCTTGTATGTTTGACCATATGAGAAGCAAGCATTCAACAACAAAAATGAGAACGGTGTCAAAAACAACAACAACATTCTATGGTAGCACACACCTCATACTAACATGCAGGTACATCACACACATCGGCATATACACACGCATTTCCATCCTAAGTACAATCTCATCACCTTTTTTTCTTTTACATATTTAGTCTCCATGCTCCATCTTTTTTTCACTCCATGCTTTGTCTAGTCCTTTGGCATGCTTTCTACATCACTCTACATGGACATCAGTGTGCATCTCTATCTACTTTATGTTATTGAGCATTCCACTCACCAACATAAAGTGGGGAAAATGTAGACACAAAATCACATACTTTAGGAATTATTTAGTCTTGGTCTCATACAACTATTCATATGGTCTTTTAGTAAAGAAAATGCTAATTAACCCTTGTCTATTGGCCATTTTACTTTGCTTTCTATCGTCATTGCCGACCTTCAACACATACTTGCCCAATATTTTTGTCATTTTGCATCATTCTACCTCTTTGTGGGGCACCCATCCTCATACTAGGGTGCGTTGGGTGCCCTGTCCCATTTGGGGCTCCCTGAGCCTTTTTACACTTTCCCGCCACTTTTGGGCACTTTCTAGCCATTTGAGCTTTCTATCTTTTTGGTGGTCATCCTTTTCGGGGTTAATTATGAAATTAGAACAAGAGAACCATATAAATATAAATTTATGAGACCATAATGAGGGACCAAGCACTAAGCACTACTATCATCACCTAAGGTTGCATCCATCAAAGGCTCCATTTGCATCCATCTAGCTCCATCACAAGGCACAAGGTTGGTTCATCTGCATCACACTTTGCATCTTTTATTCTATTCCATCCACCATTTAATTTTTCTATATATATATATATATATATATATATATATATATATATATATATATATATATATATATATATATATATATATATATATATATATCACGGGGGGTTCACTTAGTAAAAGTATGGTATAGCACGTGCGTTCGAAGGGTATTAAAGAATACCCTTAATTCTAGTTTTTACCTCTAATTATTCAATTGATAATACCCCCTCCTATTATATTATTAGAATGAAAATACCCCTTATTTTTTCCATGTACCTTACCTACCCATTTTTCATTACAATTTTATTTACCCCTTTTTATTTCTACCGTAATATATTAAACAAAAAATATATCATATTTCTCACTCAAATTTTTTTAATATGCATTTCCTCTCAAAAGATAGTTTGAAGCCATTGAATACCTATTACAAATCACCTTATAAATGTTACACTTTAATTATTTATCAATAGTTCTTCAAATAATTAAGATGGTGAAATAATATCACTTGTGTTGAAAAGCATACTCAATCCTAGTTTTCTATCATCTTATTATTATTGGTTAAGAATCTCTTAATTGAGATTTCTTTATTCAAAAAGAGATTATAATTTAACTTTATGAACACACTCCTTTTGCAATTTTAAGGTATATACGTTTAAAAACTAGGGTTCAAATGTTTTAGTTTTATATTAAAATTAAACCTCCCTTTCCTTTGGCCCACCTAGTCTAACCTACCCCAATACCTGATTCGAAATATTAATAAATTAAACCCTTTCACCCCCTAATGTATACCGGTATATTGATTTTAATTTTATTAATTTTAATTACCTCAATATGAACCCACGTGCTAGGATATTGCCTAGCTAGTGAACCCCCGTGATATATATATATCTATTGCTCTCTACTTTCACAAAGTGTGACACAAAACCACCTAGGGCATGATTGTACACACACATGAACTACATCGGGTCGATATGTGTAGCAACGCTTTAGATTGATAATTCCACCATTGTGGCCACTGAGGATAGTCTAAACCCTTCATATGCATCTTTATTTTTTAGGGATTTGATGATTGTCTTGGGGTTTCCCTTATTACGGTATTGCAGCAACATCCGACACAATTCAATGAAGTTATTCCGACAAGAAGAGAACACAGGTGAACATCCAATGACACCTTAGAGGAGGGTTTTAGGCTATTTCAAAACCAGCACCTATTGGTGCCCTTGTCCCTCTCCAGTGCCCCCACTCAGAGAACTTAGATATGTACTTTCTTAAGCTATTGTGTTGTTGTTTCCTCCTTATGTTTACCTGGTTTACACTGCAATCACAGATCCCGCATCTTCGTCAAATCAGCTAAGCACTTCTTAACCCTCTCTTTCACATTTCTATTTACTTAGTTGCTTGGGTATTTTTATTTATGCATTTAGTTGTTATTTACGATGTTTTTAATATTTGATTAACTTGGAATAATTCTATATTTTAGTTAATCCGTAGCATTATCATCACATAAAGAGGGAGATGAGATAATAGTATTAGTAGGATAAGCAATAATAATAGTCTCGGAAGCATCTCCGAATAGAATCAAGAATGCTTTGAACAAAGCGAGAAAAATATGAGTGTGTCATATGAAGGTGGAGAGGCTTGGAGACATGTATCAACAAGAAACCATGAACATGGTCACACTCGTTGAGTCAAACTTCAAGATGATAAGGATTAGTGGGTGTAGGAACTAACCCATACAGAAAGGGATAAAGGCCCTCGTGAGTAAGGTAACGTTCCATGGAAACACACCATGATTTGTAATTCTCTCTACCAAGAATAAGTGGTGGAGGATGAGAAACACTCCTACGAAGCTCAAGTATAGAAAGAACATCTTCTATGGTGCATCCACATAAAGATCACGAAGTGCAAAATGTAAGAAAAAATGGTGCAAAAATACACACAAGGTTGCAAGATGTCAAACTCAGTTGAGAATGCGTCTGCATGGAATTAAAAACTCAATAATAATGATAACCCCCCTAATTGCAAAAAATTATAAATAATGTTTGATTATAATAAGGTGTGCTCGTGCGACGTGAGACAATTGACCACTCACCTTGCAGTAGGTGACAAATCGTGCAAGAGTAGAAGCCACAATAAGTCTCAATCGGAAGTAGAGGAATGCCACATAAACAAGCACAAAATGGCATAAGCAAGGAACAAGGGGACAAAACAGAGTTTGGTGTGAGAAAAGTGTCTCATGTCACATAAAGGGATCTCTAATCGAAGGTTGTGGCGGATGCGCTCACCGCCCAAGTGAAGAAGAGCACTACAATGCACAAATAACTCAAACGAGTCAAAAGGGGCCCAAAATGACAAAACAATCTCCAAAACATGCACAAACCACTTGAAAATGCCAGAAAGGGCTCCAAACGGAACCTACACACTCTAGAAAGGATACACACTCCACAAAATGATCAATGGAAAAAGCGCCCACTAACCTAGTTTCGAAAAAAAAAATCGTTCAATTTTGCTTAATTTTGAAAAGCGAAAAAATGGGGCTATAATTAAAAAACAAGGATATTGATTTAATTAACCTCTAATAAGCCACTAAATGACATCCCCATTTTTTAAATATTAAATTAGATCCTATTTTAAAAATAAGTCCTAATTAATTAAATTTACTTTACATTAATTAAATAAACTTCTTTCAAATAAATAAAGACCACTTTTAAAATATAACCTAGGATTTTAAATTTTAATATGTTTCAATTAACACCTAAGTTAAAAACACACAAAATTTAAAAAGGAGTGGGTTTTAATATAAAAGGAGGGAAAGAGTCTTAGAACTGTCAGAGGAGGATGGGGTGACATGGGAGAGAGCCCGGTGAGTTAGGTGTTGTACAGGTTGTGAGGAGCTCAAAACGGGCTAACGAGGTGACAGTGGGGTCGACTAGATGCACGAAGCACAACAGATAGCACAGATAACTCAACGAGGACATTGGGAGATGACAAGAAACATGATTAAATTGGCGGGAGAGCTCAAAATGGTCACACGAAGGGGCAGAGGTTACAACGAGAAAGGTAAGTGATTGTTGAGCATGTAGGAAGCTGTCGAGTAGTTCACGACAGAGCACGAGCACCCATTCGGGATGAAGTGAGAGGTTGTGAGGGTCAACATGGTCAAAATGTAACATGATTGTGAGAGGTGAGCGAGCAAATGACTCAAGCAAGGTCAAAAATGCACGGACAAACAACCAAAGACCACATAGGGTAAACATGGCTCCAGGCATGGAGATCTAGGTGAGGCAACAAGGAAGGGTCCGAAAAACTATGGGGTGGGGGAGTGCCAAATGAGGGGGATCCTAACACAGGCAAGTCTCATGCAACCGGCTAACACGAGGGGAATGCAACTAAGGCGGGTCGAGCACAAGTAATCCAGGGCCAAGCCAAACGAGGCGATCAATGAAGACCCAATGCACACCAAAAAAACACAACCACTCAACTTTTCATAAAGGTAAATTTCCAACAAAAAAATGACTCACCAAGATAGAAAACCAACTCGCTCGCTAAAGAAACAATGTAGAGCCAACTTGATGAAAAAGGTAACTCGACTCGGTAGCGTTCTTTGAGGGGCAGGTCGGCTTGTTGGGGTGATTTGGGCTTAGAAAAGAGCTCGGTGGGAGGAAGAAGTTGGATGAGGAGAGGGACGGGTAAGACAACAATGTAGAAAATGGAGAGATTTGTAGGGAGAGACTGGATGGAAGGAGTAGAGATTTCAAAAACTTAACGAAAAACTCAAATAAACCATAACCATTGAAAGTACCTCTAAAATAATTTTTCCACAAAATGTAGTTGCATAACCAACCAAATTTAGTTGAAAACCCCTTGAAAAATCCAAGAATGGACCTACACATGCATTGAAAATAACCCACAAACCAGTAAAACTCCACGAAAACTGAGATTAGCCAAATCAATGCAAGTAAAGCACAATGGAATAATGATTATGAAGATTTCACATGAAACGAGTAAGAACATGAAATCAAGAGTAGTACACAATGGAAAATGGAGAGTGGCATGGATCCCAATAACATGCTCTGATACCATGTGAGAGAATGCGAGAATGAGGATCAAGTAGGATAACACACACATCAACCGAGTTACACTCGAACGATAGTGTGACAAATTTCCATGAGGAAGCAAGCATTCAACCATGAAATGTGCATGTAAGAGAAAAGGGTCTACTCATTCTCATAGATAAGAAAAAAGGTACAAATAGGAGTGTTGTGTAACTCCCAATGCAAGATAATCATACCTCCATAATGGAGAAGAGGAGTTACATTCCAAAAATGGAAATTAACTCATGTATGACACAAAAGTGCGTATGACAGAATTTGTCATACCCCGTAAAACACTTGAGACCTATGACCTCACCTAAGTGAGATGAATCACCATGTGTTGTGGACAATGTCGCGAGACGATAAAGGCAAGTGCATACACCAATAATTACTACCATTTGGACTTAAATAAAAAAGCATTGACCTTTTGCTATGAGATGTCATTTCGATTTACGTAATTTGTTAGAGAAAATTTGATTTGAGTAAGCCTCACTTAGGATTAGCCAATTGAATTTCAACAAGATTGAGAAAAAAACATTGACCTTTTCTATGAGATGTCATTCACATTTACATAATTTGTTAGAGAAAATTTGATTTGAGTAAGCCTCACTTAGGATTAGCCAAATGAATTTTAACAAGATTAACTACTTCTTGATTAAGACTAATTACACTAGTTCTTGTCGATTCTCAACTCTTATCAATTTAAGTTTCGTAAATTGAAATCAAACATTAAACATGTGTTTCACACAAGATATAACACTATAGGTTTTGAAGAAGACTAAAGGTTTGGAATCAAGCACGATAGAGTGATCAAAGCTATATTATTTAGATCTAATAACAAGAAAATGAAATAAATCCTAGGGGTTTAATTTTCCCTAAAGATGAAATCCTAAGAAGAATGCGAGAAGATGGGGTCACTATAATTCAATGTATATCTAAATGAATTACATACGAGATAAATGCACCAAATTCTAACTCAACATTAATAATCATGTCGAATATCATGACATATCTATAGAAATGCCTAATTAGTATTTAAACTTAAACAATAAAGTAAATACATAGGGTTAGGAAGGTGTATCTTGAATATGAAGTTGTAGAAGGTCTATTATCTAAATTTGAACTTTTAAATGTGTTGTCACACCTATCAAACACCTCACATATACACTAATGTGTTATTGATATTGAGGTAATTTCACAACTAACACTTTTGCAATGTGTTAGAACTTCCGCCAATGCTACTAGTAGATGACTATTAGCATAAAATTGATTTGACAACTACTTTCTCCCACTTTTATATTTTGCTAACTCTACCCTTTTATGTGTTGTAATGTACAATATCTTAAATTGGATACGGAAAGTTATGTAGGTGTGCATCACAGTTTATAACTTCTATGAATTAACCAACCATCTATCTCGTCAACACCCTCAATGATAACATAAATGTCGATGAATAGAAATTTCACAACATAAATAATTGGAGCAATGGCTCCAATAGTGCTCCATAATAGAATGGTAGCTTATACAATGATAAATGATTTAAGGGTTGTTTTGATTGTGTTTCTCCTTAGATAAACTATAACACTTGTCTATTTTTATGATATCTTGAATTCAAATTTGATAATCTTAACACGTTATTATATCTTGACTTCAAATTTAATAATCTTAATGTGCATGTTGACCTTGAGTGACTAGAAGAGAAAGATGGAAATAAGGGGATGATTACATCTTAAGCGAGCAAAGAATAACAAGAGGAGACAAGAGAGCATCAACAATGTACCTAACATAAACTCAAGAAACATAAGTAGCCGTGAAAGAATGCTTGAATAGATGAGAAGAGGGGAGAAACAATTGCAAATCAACATAATGCACTAATAACATTTGATTTGGACCGAAATGGTGGTCCAAGAAAAATGGTGGTAACTTGTTATACTTTGATTTTAGTACAACCTCTTTATGGATTTTATTTTTTTGGTTATAATTACTACTAGCTTTATGTTGTCACGGTCTCTTATAGTTTTTTCAAGGTAATCAAGCATTGTAGTTAATGAATTTCTATGTTGTCTTGTTTTGATTTTGGATACTTTACTATTGTAACTTGTCGATTATTTAATTTAACTTGGAGTGAGTGCCCTTTTTCTCTCGTTTAATACATAAAAAAATATTTGGTTTAGACAAATAACTAATAAATAGATAAAAACATCTTAAAGATACATAAAATAATATGTTGATGTTAGAGGCATCCCTTATGGTGGTTACATAGAAACATAACATTTACATCCATTCCAACCTTTCTTACACCTCAAATACAAATATTAATAAAGTCTAACATAAGAGGTGTGATCTTCAACAAAGAATAGGACACTCCCATTTATACAACTTAAAACCAACCAACCTAAGCCCTAATCCCCCATATTATATGTATTTAGTTTAATGAAAAAGACATCATAAAGCCCATAAAATCACAAGTACTGGAAAACCATCTACAAGTGAAAAAAAAGAAAGGTGGGTGTGTGTGGAGGAGCCATCTTAATCTTAATCCCTCAAATAAGCACATTAATTTCATTCCTTTTTAAGGGCAGAGGCCCAGGGTCAAATTTGATGGCCACCTATGCCTGTCAAACAATTTTTAGGTGACGGTAATTTCTAAATACTGCCTTTCAAATATGGAAAATAATGTTATTTTTATACTATTAATAAAATATATAATATATAGTTATATATATTTAACTATTTTTAATATATACAAGTATATTTTACATATAAATCTATATAAAAATGACGGTGAAACTTAAAACATGCAAGTTACATGTGACGGTTATTTGAAATATTTGCAAGTATTTTAGGCTAAAATCATGAAAAACGTCTAAATGAACGTCAAATTTAACGCATTAGCAAGAGCATTTAAATCTCCGTATATCCCGTGCAGTTTCGCCAAAGTAAAGGCGCCGACGAAAAGTACGCGCATTAAGATGCTCGCCCGTTAAAGTCATTACATAAAACAGGTGGCCACAGTTTTACCGTACACACGCGGGGCCCACAAGTAGGAAGTAGATGTGGCAGTGGGACCCATGTGTACTGTTCGAAGTTGAACCGTCCGACAGACGACAGAAAGAGAGGGCCATCACCATGGTCCCGTCACTTGTCAGACACTTACCTAATCACGCCAGGCACGATACAGGGAAAATTGCACACAAATTATTATACAATCGAGATGTTAATTAACGCCAAACTTAACCGCGGTTAACAACACGGTTCCATAATTAAGCGGTCATATGTTCCAACTTACAAATTCCAATCCTAACAACAACGCCTTTGATGGTACTCACCTTTTTCTTTTTAATGGTTTGTTCAGGTTAAGTGGTGGAAATGGAGGGTACCCTCATCACTTGTTTAGAGTTTGATAATTTTTGATGTGTTTTAGGTAGACGTATATAAGATATCTATGTAAGTATAGTATAGATATACTATAAATAAAATTTAAAAAATAAATATAATGTAATAAATATATCTATATGTATTTTCGAAAAAATCTAATTTGTCTTATGTTGTTAGTGGTTATTAAAGTTGCATCAATCCTACAAGTTGGAGATCGGTGTCAATATATATCAATTTCAAGGTTTTATCTTAGATTTTTGCATACCACATTGATTAGTAACTTTGTTATATTCTCCGTTAATTTCTCATTGATTTGCGGCAAGCGACATCAATTTAAGTGCATTATTGTGTTAGTCTCGAAACAAAATATTCAAAAGAAAGGGGCCCAAACATTACCATATGACCAAGATATTACTATTTTTCATTGACTTCTCGAGGAAAAAACATTTGACGGTTAAATAGACATCAAATTTAAGGATGAATTGCCACGTGATGTGAAACAGGGCGTCAAATTTAATGTCGAGAATAAAAGTGCACAACACATGCCATTACACTACATGCATCGCAATGTAGGAAAGTCTCTTGAAGTAATACTTTTGTTTCTCAATTGAGCTACGAAATATGTAAGCTTAAATTTCATTATGGCCTTTATTGACAAGACAATTTACATGCAATGGTGAGCGATTCAATGTTATCTTTGCTTTTGATAATAATTTAAGAGTTATTTTTAATCACTTAGGACCCAAACCCAATGAAATTTATATATAACATTAAAAATGTGTGATTTTAAAGTTATTTTCTTGTGAAAAACTATCGCACTACTGACCAATCACATAGGTTGTAGTTCTTTAGGTTTTTATTAATGTTCTTATAAACCGGAAAGTGGTTTTACATTAACAATGCACTACAACCAACCACGTAGGTTGTAATTAATATCTAAATTGATATAATAAATACATGCACGCCTAATTGCATCAAAGAAATACTCTTGGAATGTAAATAGTTGTTTACCTCTAATACATATATCTTAAATGCATCTATCTAGAAAATGCTTGAGATATATAAATCTCAAAGCACAACTCTTAGATTTGTCACATAACACATTGCTTAATATATCCATTACCTCTTCTACAAATTTTTCCTAATTGGTGGTAGGCGGTTGGAGCCCTAATGTGGACACAACACCTTCTAAAAATAAAATACATAGATGTTTTATGAGGTTTGTCTTATCCCTTCATTATTATAAGGCCCCTTAACTTGGAAACACCTAACTTATAATGTGGTTAAAAAAGTAATCCAATACATAATGTAAGCACCCCAACCTTTATCACTTTCGGTGACCTAATCAATGCAAGACTCTTCTTTTAAAATGTTTGAATGTTGCTCTAAATGGTTGTAATTTATTTTGGTGCATATTTCCTTCCTTATCACTCAAATTCATAATTCATTTTTATGCATAAAACAAAATATAATTTTATTCAATAATGTAAAATGATTACATGAGGATTATTTATCAATAAGATTGCATGAAATTGTCCATATGAATTAGGGAGTATAATAACACCATGCACTTACAAACTAAAAATAGACAAGCCCGAAATATAAAGTAAAGTTAACAACACAACTTTAAGTTACAATGCAATAATGAATTATTTATTCACAACATTCTCCCCCTTTATTCATCATGGTTTCAAGAGAATAACATATATATTCTCATAATGGCTCAAATTTATCATATGAAAGAGACTTTGTGAGGAAATCAACATGTTGTTCTTCTATCGAGGAATAGTGGAGTTAGATGTTGTGTTGTAGAAAAAATACTCGTGTATGAAATGAACATGTACCTCAATGTGTTTCATTCATTCATGAAACATTGGGTTACAAACAAGCTTGATAATACCTTCATTGTCGAACATACAATACAATTGTTTCTTTTGTGGTCAACATACAATACATTATCAAATCGCTTTGTAGATAGCTCCTCTTACAACACGATATTCTACTTGATGAAAGAGCGAAAAACAAAGTTTTGTTTCTTGCTCCTCCAAGATATTGGACCAAATCCCAAAGAGGACATGTATCCAATAGTGGATATCATGTCATCAACTTTACTTGCATGATCTAAGTTTGAATAATATAATAAAAATAATTGATCATTATTCTTGTATTCTAGGCCAAAACCCTTAATTCCTCCGATGTACTTTCAAATTCTACCTTTTTAATGACTTATTTTGTACTCTTGCATGAACTATGAGAGATAGATGAAATTATAGGCTGATGTCTAGCCTAATATAAGTCAATTTGTATCAACCCTAATTAATTTTAATTAGGATTTATTCAATTGATACTTATACAATAACTAAGCTTATAGGTATATCTAGATTTCAACTACAAATAAGACAAAAGAAGTATAGAACATGGAAAAACACAAGGACGTTTGAATATATGCAATTAGAAGTAAAATCAAGATAGAAAGAAGAACTTGGCTAGTTTAGAAGGTCATCCATGATGTGTTGATGAGTGATCTATAACATGAACTAAGTCTTTGAACTGGAAAAACAAATTTATGGATTTTTATATCTTCTTGGGAAGAAGCTGTACCAAATGGTTAGGACTGGATGTACTATCCAAACCGAACTATATGGTTTTTCCACGTAGACAATGGAAATATCTAACTTGCAATGTGTCACTATTTATCACTTTTTGGTATATTCAACTTCACATGAAACCCTAGATGTCACACATGGACCTACAAAACAAAACTAACTATCCTATAACACACTCAAGCAATCATTAGATCTAAAAATAAAGATACAAATTCTTGAGTCGGATGACCTCTGCAGTCACTGTTTGTGAATCATTGAGCATTGTACTACATTTAAGAATCAATGTAGTTCTCATAGTGTTTTATATTGATGTGGATGGAACTATCCCTTGATTTAGTTTGGCCCTTGTGTCTCAACACCGATAGTGGGCTATGCTACTTCATCCCAATAAAACCCTTGTGTGTAGATGAAAAAATCATATTTATGCCCTCTTATGTTATGTATATAGTATGCGGTATGTAAATGTATCTCCTTACTTCCTTAGCTTAGTAGATGGTAGATAAATACGTGTTTGTTAGATAATAAATGCTTACATTAGAATTGTATATATATGTGAGTTATAGTAGAACCGGTCACATTGGTCTCTTTCTCATGAGGGTGAGATGAAACATCTACATATTCGATATAGTTGCTTGTATGACGTAATATGCGTTATAGGCCCATTGTCGATTGGCGACTTAAACCTAGGTGGGAATATTTGATCCCATTGAACCATTTCAAGGACGGTCGAAGGGGGAACATCGATGAATTTCCAGTGGATCCTAGAGGAGGATAATTGGAAAACCTCTCTATATATGGGGAATACAACTTTGAAAATTGAACCTTATAAAAAGAAACATGGGTCAAGACCGTACATAAGGTTCAAGAACGTATGTATAGTTCCAACCTTATATTTGCCATTGTGTCTTGGTGTTGTCATTGATGTCAAATTTCATTGATGGAAAAAGGTGTCAAGGTATCATATGAGTCTCCATGAGGTGTCATTCAAGGTCAAACATGAAGGTTGATTGGTAGTGTCTTGATTTGGTGAGTTGCCATGGTGTCTTGGAGCATGGTTATGGTATGAGTACTCAAATGGTTTTCAAATGCTATCATGAGGTCAATAAAGGTTGGTATGATGTGTCAAAGGTGTCCAAGTGTTTTCAAGTTGTCAACAAGGTCATTTCATGTGATGTCATGTGTTGTGGCAATCATTATAGGCCTATTCCTAGACCTTGTGCATGAGGTATAGTTTGGTAGCATGAGAAAAGAATAAGATCAAGTCAAGATAAGCTTGTGGAATGTGTTGTGATGTTGCATAACATGTGTATGAGGTGTATCAAGTTATTATTCGAGGTTTGATGATGTTTCATGGTCCTTTGAAGCAATAGTAGTGAAAACAAGACATGTAGACACATGTAAGTCTTAGTGGTGAGAAATATTCAGAAGAATTTGAGCATGGATGAGACTTGGGTCAGCTATAGGAGGTTATCATGATGTTGTGGGTAAAATTTCAGGTCCAGGTAATGAATATTTTTGAAGATATTGAGTTTTTTCCAAAACCGGGTTTTCAAAGGTGTGTTTTTGTGCTAAATGTTGACCTTTTGATGCTCGTTGTGGGCTGTATGATTTGCATGGGGAATTGAGATCTTTGGAATAGATAATTATGTCAGATATGAATATTTTACAAGAATAATGAGGTAGTTTGATCGTCACATTTTTATGAATGATTGTTAAGAAGGTAAACATGTTTGAAACCCTCCTAAAACCCTAGTTAAGCAACGATTTGGAGGAAATTGCTTGCAATGATCCAAAATTGATTGTTTTAGAAAAATTGATGATTGATGATGTATAGTACTCCTACAGCTATCTCCACATGTGATTTAGAGTTTTTGACAGTATGTGGGCCCCATTCAAGAATGCTTGTTTTTGGAAAGTTTTAGTTTGTGTACATGTTTCCCATTGAACTTATTAACTAATTTACCATTTATTAAAGCATGGTAATTGAAATACATCCAAATAATGATTTCAGATCATGGTTGTGCCTCTAAAGTGTAAAGTGTTCCCTATTTATGAGGACTAGTTTTTAGGTAGTTTGGAGTAGTCTGTGAACAAAGTGGTTTTGAAGAAGCTACATGTGGAATTAAGACTTGGTTTGAATTTTTCATGATCCTGACTCTAAGTTATTTCCAATGATATATCACACCTGATTTTTACTAAGCTATGAGGAAGTTATGACATGTTCTTTGAGGGTAAATTTGTAGGGTGCTTAGATGTGCACACTCTTAATTTCCTTCATGAGGCTTGCTTGATTGATATGAGTTGTTTCATGATTTCTGGAGGTTGCCGAGGTCTTAGAAAAAATGTACAAGCATGTTCCATTCCTTGGTTAATTTTTTTCTCTTTTTCATTCCTTTTTGTCAAAGATGCTTGTTTTGGGGTTTCAAGGCTTGTTGTGTCCCAAAAGGTGATATTGAAGGATTTAGGTTATTGTGGTGACCTACATGGACGTATTTGTGACATTTTTATGATGATACTATGATGTGAAAATGATATTTTTATATGAAGTTTGACCAGTGTGTTTTTAATGAAGAGACAGGTATAAAGGCAAGTTAAAAGGCTCATTATGACTAGTTGTGCAAGTAGGAGAAACATGTGACCTAGAGGGAAACTTGTGAAGGAGAGAGAGAATTTGTGAATTGTAGAAGATGGAAATGAATATGTGAACATATCCTAGAGAGATTAGATAATGGTGAGCTAGGGAAAAGGTGAAATCAGCTTGAAAAGATGAATTTTTTGAGTAAAGGAGAGAGAACTTGTTTTGAGAGGGTTTGAAGAGTAGAGAGCTAAATTTGTGATCACCATAAATTATTCTAGCAACATATATTCAGTGATCATCCATTGTAGGTGGTTGAGTTGGTGTTTAGTCATTTGGGGTTGTAGCCTCCTTTTAGGGTTGGTGCCCTACTAAACTAGGGGTTGGTGCTCCTTGTGGGGTTGGTGTCTCACTAAAGAAATCTTGCATGATGTGTAATATTCTTGCAAGTCCTTTGTTTTGTGTAATATAAGTAGAGGTTTCAATGGTTTTCTTCCCCTTGAGGGTTTCCCACTTACACATGGTTTTCATGTGCTCTCTCATGTTTTATGTTATTGTGAATGGATGTTGCACACTTAATAAGCTCATATTGAATGTATATGGTTAATGGTTGTTTTGGATTACATTATAAGTTATGGTAAATGAATTAAAATATTTGTAGGACTGATTCAACCCCCCTTAGTCCATTGTGATTCTAACATTTGGTATCAGAGTTGGTCCTTGTGAAGCAAGTTTGACTACTTGAAGGAGATCCTCTTGAAGCACATGTTGTTGATCAAAATGGGAGAAGAGATTGTTCCATATCAAGGTCCTATGTTCAATGGAACTAACTATGCCCTATGGAGATTCAAAATGAATACCTATCTATGTTCTCTTGGATATGAGATAGATGTTGGATACTTTGACTTATCAGACCCCATGGAAGAAATTGCCAAGGATATCATTTTTGGTGCTTTGGAAGAATGTGTAAGTTTCATGGTTGTAGATTGTGATTTAGCTAGGGAGCTATGGGAAAAGTTGGAGCATATGTATGAAGATGTTAGAAATCCCTCTAGTGGTGATGAAGATAATGTTACAATGAGCTCAAAAGGCAATGACAAAGATGATGTGACTGATTCAAATAAGGAAGAGAAGAAAGTTATCCTCAAAGATGAATTTGACAAGGTCTTAGAGGAGTTAAAGCTTTAAAGAAAGAAGAATATGGATATGATGTCATCAAACATGGAATACAAAGAATGTATATGTTTTATTGAAGAAAAATTAAGGCAGGATGTTGAGGAATTTGAATAAATCAAAAACCAGGTTGAAGATCGTGTTGAGTAGATTACCGATTCTATAAAATCTAAATTTTATAATGAATCTAAACAAACAACACTACTATGAATGAATTATATTGAAATATAAATGCTAAGTAATTTATTTGATATTTTAAATGAAATTAAATGAATTGGAAAAGGTACTTACCTATATTGAACTTACCTCATGGTGATGCGGGATGAAAAAGTGTTAAAATGGCATAACAGAGCGTCATGAACCTCAAAAATTACAGCGAAGGCAAATCTAGCTAGGTAGGGTGCTGAGGAAGGATGAGGCACCAGGGGTGTCCTAGTCTGAAATCTGGGCACAATGGTTTTGCGAAACATCTCAGAATTTGATCTTGGTATGGTGGCTATATCTTCGTAATAATTCACCTTTGGTCGCGTGAATGTCGTACTTGGTTCGTTAGTGTTACCATAAACCTACAATGAAGAATCACCTTTAAAACCCATACAAAACATCAAACATGTTATCCAAATAAACCTCCTAGTTATTTGGACAACTTACATACATATTCTGGCTTAGAGATCTTCATTACAGTGGCACGCACCTCAGTTGTCTCCTTGGCACATTCACTTGGTCATTGTTTCCTCATCCCCCTTGTATGCTTCCCCTTCTCCCCTTTCCATTTTCCTTTTCCTCTTTGTTCCACTCTTACCTTGCGCACATATTTTGCGCATTCACCTTCTTCTAGCAATTATTCATCTTGCGTGTGTGCCTTGCACTTGCTTCAATCAGCTAAGTCCTTGTCCCTCTCACGCACCCCACACATTACCTTGTAATAGTTACACCTTGACCATACATTCTCTACTCACCCGGTTTCCCCTTTTCGTCTAGGCACGTTGCGATTGTGCATGCCTTCCTTCGGCTTCTTCCCACGCCTCATTCTTCCGCACACATACCTTTGCGCCCTCCTCTACACCTTTATGTGCCATGTCATTCTCTAACACACTTGAGTGTACCACATGCAACCTATTAAAGCATGCCAATAGGGCGTTGAATCAGAATAGACCATTGAGTGACACATGGCAAAAATGACGAAGATCAATCACACAGTGCGCGCCACATGTCTTGCATACAAAGATGACTCGATAATATTTTGACAACCATATATTTTTCTACAGAGCTTCGATCAACGTGTGCCTAGTCTCAATCAATAGTTATTGACGTAGGCTACAGTGCTAGATATTCAAATTCAAATTCTTGGCGATCTAGTAGGTGAGAAATGGGAAAACATCTTTTTGGGCATTAATGAGCAGATATGATTGCTCCAATAATCAAATTTGATCTGATTTGCCCTCTTTCCTTCTCCAACACACCAAGTAGACTTGGGGAAACATATTTGATAGATGTGTAGGCATTAAATGCTTCTTCTTGGTGGTTGCATTTCAAATTTGGGTTTTCCCTCCTTTTCTCTTCTTCTTCCATCGATTCATCTATAAATGTAAGAGTTGGCTCATTGTTAATGTTGGACATTTTGGATCCTTACGCATGTTTTCTAGGGACTTCATATTTTTGTATTTTGAGTTGCAGACCTCTAGATCTGGATCGTACATGTGGATATCGACCTCTTTCGCCATTGTAACACTTCGTGCATTTTTGGAAGTAATGGAAGAATCGTTTTGTGACCATTCTCCATCTTAAGAGTGTTTATATTATTTCTTCTTGCCTTTCTTTTACATTACGTGCTTGTTGTGTCATTCCACGTCCCTTGTAGTTCCTTTTTAGTTGTGTTCCATGAAATTGATATGGTAAATGTGTCTTAGTTGTGCTACATGTGCCTATCCTTCTTTCATGCCTTTTCCTTCATTTTCAATCAGAATAGATAGTGTTCATCCCTCTTTTTCTAGTGCTTTATCACCTTCCTTAGATTAGTTTTCTTTTCTGTTATCCTTCTATCCCTAGTCCCTTGGCATTGTTAGCTTAGTTTTACCTTTTAGCATTAGGAGTAGCAGTAGCGGTAGAAATAGATAGAGGAGCTAACCTTCTCTAGAGATTTTCTCAAGCATGTAAGGTCCCATAACTTGGAGATGGTTCCATTATTGTCTCAAACGACTTGGTCCTTCCAGATCCGAGACACGGGTGTAAGTTTAAATGACAAACGAGTTTCAGCACCCGATGGGACAAGAAGTGAAAGCTTAAATTTCATATTACTAAGTTCTGGTGTGTGAACTTAGTATTTCCATCCTTTGGAGGCTTTTTTAACACATCTGATGACTCCCAACAATTCTAGATTTCTTTGTTTGCATTCCTAAGAACCTTTTATGAGAAGAGTGCATACCAGACAGTGTTGTAGCTGAAATATCCTTTGAATACCTCTAAATTTCATCGAGAAGCACACACAACAGATCTTTTGTGCATGTAACCCCATCTCTAGCATGTCGTACGCACTCTACTCTCATCAAAATGATAAGTGTGCGCTACCATGGTGCTTCAACTCTTCCTCCTCCAAGGAACTTTGCTAGCTTCATTGGTGGAAGCCCACTCAATCTCAATGCCCAACATGATATGCCAACGTCCGCGCTTAAGAGTATTCCATACTTCACAGGAGAAAATCAAGTTACCCTTGTTAAACACATTCAAGATGTGGCCAATGTATGCTTTGTCTATCTGATTACTCATGATGATGTTGCTTTCAAGTTGCTTGCAACCTCTTTCAAGGGTAAGGCACTCCAATGGTACCGTGGCCTGATATCTACATCTATTGCTAATTGGGACGAGCTCAGAACATCTCTTTGTAATTACTTTGAAGATAAATTAGATCATCTATCACTTTGGAGCAGCGATGACTACAAAAAATCACACACCGACGAAGCGTGATGACTAATTTCAACATCGATTCCATAATACTTGGGACAAAATTACTCAAGTGGTAAGGCATACAACCCAACATGATTTCTTATACTATCTAAGGGATTTGAATAGTGACATTTCAGTCATGATTCAATCTATGGGAGGTAGAACCTTACTTGCTACATACAACATTGTAATAAGGAAAAAAAAATAGTCTCATTCAAGCTAGTAAGTTAGTGCCTAGGCTTCCTGCACCTTTGTTCCTTGATATGTCTCCAGCTCCTCAACCTTCTATTGCTCCAGTTCTAGTGTAGAGCACACAACCAGTTGCATCTACATCCTACTCTCCTGCACAACAAAAAGAAGATGATGAATTGAAGGCCTTGATTAGAAACTTATCCAATAAGGTCATATCATTGGAGAAACAATAGGAGCAAGCCTGCATAGGAAATTCCAATCAAGTGCAAATCTAGAGAAATTAACTTTGCTAGAATCAGTATGGGAATCAAAGATACGGACAAAACCAATAGAATGATAGATGACATGTTAATGCACACTTGCCTTTGTAGGTTATTCCTCCCCAACATCTCTTCTAGTTCCCAAAGATACAAGTCAAGCACTTGTCCTAGTCCAGAACAACATGGTATAGGAGTATGAATGGTTTTCCTTGCAATATGCCTCATAGTCAATATCATTGTGCCAATGCTACGTGTGCGCAAGCCTACATGATTTAGAATGCTCCCAGTTGTGAGCCTTCAACAAGCCCACCTGAAGCAGATAACCAAGAAAGGTCATAAGCTCCTCTAGAGGAAAATTTGATGTTCTTTGGCGTTGAGGACTTTGTGCAATCAACCAAGCTGCAGAGGATACAAGTAGACCACACACCCAAGTTGCGGACAACACAAGATATAAGAAGAGAATGCTCGAGCCTTGACATAGGTCATAATTCCAGCAACACAAGCAGACCCTCAAAAGGGAAGCAAGCGGGTAAGATATCTAGTAGTAAAAGCGGTTAATTTCCTATGCTCGGGGGCTTTGTCACTGGAAGTGGCACACACCCCTCTTTTGGTAGGTTAAACCTTTGCACACGATAAACAAGTAAGGACCCTCAAATGTGCAGAAAATGGAAACATAAATGTCACAATGTAAGATTCCATCTAGTGTGACGTGTTGCAAAAGAGTGTACTCACAAGCCGCGAACTTCATCAATATACCAGAGAAGAGGAGAAACAAGAAGGTAGATTTTTTAAAATATGTCTTTGATCATAGGAAAACATCTTGTCCATAACTGTATGATTGACTCAAGTGTTAGTACTTTTTCATGCCTAAGAATATTGCTCATGTCTTAGGTATAAAGTATAGCCCCATGACAAAGCTCCCATGGTTCAAGTGAGTTAACGCATCCATGTCCAAATCTACTAGTATAATTGTAAATAATTGATCTACCCCCTTTGTTTTCCTTATGTTTGTTAAGTTAAACCATGTGGCACACATCCCTTATCTTATTATATCATTAATTTATGATTTATTATGCTTAGGAGGTCAGCCTCGAATATTGGCCATAGGTTAGAATGGATATATAGGGCAAGGTTGTAGTAAGGATCATATTGAGTTTATAGTGTTATTGTATGGTTCCTCAATTGGAGGTTGTAAGACAAATGCTATCATTGTCATCATTTATCTATATTTTGGTGTCTTCCTTATTTTGTTGTATATTTTCATTTATATTATCCTTAGATTAGATGAAAAATTAGAAAAACAATAAATGTCAAATGTGGGAATTTTTTCCCAATGCCATAATTTGAAACACATTCCATCAGCTAGTGTGACAATGTTGTGTTTTTTTTTTATCCATCACTTTTCGAAGCAAATTGTGGTATTTTTAGAATTCCTAAACCTAAATTTCAGTTAGGGTTTTTCATGTGTTTTTATCCATCTACCGAAATATTTTTAGAATTCCTAAACCCTAATCATGATCACGGGGATAACAAATTTTTTTATGGAAATGGTGAGATGGATGCTAAAGAATGGTGGATAAAATTTAAGAATATATATTTCTCATATTTCATGACAAGGAATAGGTTTTCACATTATCTTGGTGGTCCTGCATGGATTTGGTTTTTTGAGTTAAAAAATGATAGGAAGGATTGGTCTTAGGAGGAAATGGAACAAATTTTTATGGATAGATGGGACCACAAAGAGGAAGAAGAGTCAAAGGAAGATGATGGGGAAGAATATATTGAAGAATCAAGAGAGAAAGAAGATGAAGAGGAAGGTGAAGAATATTCAAGGGAAGATGATGGTGCAACATATATTGAAGAATCAAACACGTAAAGTTGAAGAAGACTATGAAGAAGAGGAAGAAAAACAAGATATTGATGCAGAAGAAGATATTATAGCTCCCAAGAAGGAAGATACCATATTTCAGTTTCATGGATTCATTCAAAGGAATAAGATAATTGTTTCCATAAACCCTAACAACAAGTATAAATTCATCAACAAGGATATGGCTCAACATCTACATATTTAAGAAAGTAATATCAAAGAAGCTTAAGTGAATGGTAAGAAAATTCAAGTTTTGAAGATTTAAAACTTACTATGGACAAATATACTTTACATTCAGATTTTTTTGCCTTATATATGGATGGTTTGGATATTGTTATTGGGTATCCTTGGTTAGAGACATTGGGGACAATTAATATTAATATGAAAAATAAGTTTATGAAGATTTGGTACAAAAAGAAGAAGGTCACTTTACATGATATCAGGGTTAATGGAAATCAAAGAAAAGTCAATATAGACCATGAGGATGATTTAGAATATGGAGAAGAAGGGAATAAGGATGATTCAAAAGAGGAACATGAAGAAAAAGAAGGAAATGATGATTCATCTACTCAAGAGAAAAATAAAATATCAAATGCAAAGGTGGAAGAAGAAAAGAAAGTTCAGAAATAGGTTGATAAGGTTGAGGATACTACAATTGCAGCATATGGAAATCCACATCAACATGAGAGAAAAAAATCATGGAGATATCCCAGGGCACATCATATTTCCAACCAATATAGATATACAGGTAATTGGAGGAATAATCACTTTATTTATACAGGGGATCAATGGAGCAACAATTATGAAGCATGGAATCCTTATTATGGTTATCCTTATTATGGTTATACATGGAATCCTTATTATGGTTATGCATTGAATCCTTATGTTGGTTATGCATGGAATCCAAGGATGATAAACTATGGTCATGAATGGAATCAAAGTAGCGCAACAGAATATGGATATTAGTTTAGATATGTATCATCTACCAAGATCACATATGGATGGATGATCGATCATGGTGCAAAGTGTGTAAAAATTTACAACACACTCATTACATGGTTTCTTCTTATGTTTCGGGGATGAAACATGTCAAGGAGGGAAGGAATGCTATGCACCTAGGGAAAGGATGTTATGATGTATATGTATTGATGGAGATGCCGACATGTGGCACACATCCCCTTATCTTATTATATCATTCATTTATGATTTATTATGTTGAGAGGTCGGCCTCGGTATTGGCCATAGGTTAGAATGGTATATATAGGGCTTAGAAGGTTATAGTTAATGATCATATTGAGTATTATAGTGTTATTGTATGGTTTGGAGGTTACCCCCTCGAAGTGGTATTGGAGGTTGCCCCTCAAGTGGCAAAGCTATTATATGAGCATATTGTCATCATTTATCTATATTTTGGTGTTCTCTCATGTTATTTTACTTGTATATGTTCTAATTTATACAAGTAATATCCTTACAAGTGGTATCGTGCAATAGATGTTCAGCCAAAATTAGGGCAAAAACCTAATTTTTGTAACATGTACTCAGACAGATCATGATACCTAATTTACCATACAAGTTGAGCCAATATTTTCCTATCATGTAGAGTCATATGTCCCATCCCCTCTCTAAGCCAATTATTTAATCCAAGAAGAACAAGCTTCAGGTGGATTTCAAATATGTGATAAGAAAATGCAGTAGATATAACCTCTTCCACCTTCTATTCCTAATGCAGGTACTTGATGAGTAGGTGAGAAACACCATAAATTTGACCCATATGTGAAGAGTAGGAAGCTTATGAAACTAGGTGAGTATACTTACTATATTATTGAAGAAGAAGGATGGTATATTCATACCATGCATAGTGAAGAGAACCATGGTCATGGAAGTTATACTTTGATGGATCCGTAGAAATGACGTGTGAGCAATAGTCGTTCTCATTTCCCCTAAGGATGAGAAATTATTCTTCGTATAGCATAGATTACGGGGTTTACATGTTCTAATAAAAGGTGGCAGAAGTATGAGGTGTTAGTGTATGGTCTTCTTATTGCTAAAAACTAGAGTGATTAAGGCGTTGTAAAACCATTGAATGGGGACATAAAATTTGGTTATCCACAATGGTCAAAAACAAAAAAAAAGACAAGAAAAGAAATTTGGAAGGTGGAATTTGGTCAAAGCTTTGATAAACACGGATCAAAACCTCCTTGAGAGATTTGATACTCTAAATATGTAGGTGGTGCTTGATCGGGGAAAAATTTTTAGTGTCATAAGTTCCTAAACTTCCCTAAACCATTAGTGCGAGATTTAGAGAGCTTTCCAATCAAGAGAACTTGAAAAATGGACACTCGAGCTCAAATATGTCGGTCAAAGTTCACATAAAAGTCAACTTTGAATCAACATTGTTTTGGGAGAAATTGACCAATGACAAGGTGACACGTGGCAAAATGATAAAAAAGGGAAAAATGAAGGTTGTTTGCGTTGTTTTCAACCTCCGGTCGTCAACGATCGTAAACCACCACGTGGCTTGCCACCAAAGTTGATTTGCCTATCAAAATTTGATTTTTGGTATTTATTGCCATATTAACATTTGGAATGTCATTATACTACTTGGGCCCTAATTCCATTTTATTACCTTTGTAATTCATTGATATTAACTTCCATGATAATTACCAAGCCACATTATTTGTTATGTTCGTCAAAAGCTTATGTATTTTATCCTTATGCCATTTGAGAGCTCAAAGATATAACACTAGGTTCGGGGATTACCTTATCAACAACCACCTTAGATATCTCATGTCCTATCAACTCGGGGTATGGTATATATATCCAAAAAAACCAATATGTCCCACATATATTTCATGTATTTGCCACGCCATTATATGATAAGTGCCACGCATTTTGGATTCAAACATTATCTAATTATTACGGTTAAAGAATTGTGCCAAGGGAAATGTTTAAGAAGCACAAATTTGGTCCACACAAACCGCCTCCGCCAAAAATGATGCCGCTATGGTTTTCAACCCAAGACCTCCACTTCCCAATGACATCCCAACCAACTTGCAAATCTTGGATGGGATATAAATGAGTAAAAATATGATGAAATGCCATTTTTAAGGCCTTGCGCTTGAAAATGAAACTTGGAGTAAAAATATGAAATGAAGGAAATTCTGAGTAATTCTTTCAAATGCAATATAATATATATTTTTGTTGAGTTTTAACTTGTTTTTCTAAAGCAAAATAATGCAGTTTTTAACAGTAGATCTACAAGAGAATGTTCCCGGAAAACACGAAGTTTAATGTGAACTCTTTCGAAAGGAAATGTGACTTGGTGTAAACATGAAAAGTATTCAATTCAAAAGATGATCTCAAATATATGATTTTTTTGCCAAAATGTTTTTAAATCTCCATTTTAGGTATTTTTCTAAAACATATAAGTAGGTAGATCACATAGTGAAAACTTGTAGGAGCCACGGATCGTTCTTGGACAGGTGTGCACATTTTTCAAATTTCTTGGGATATTGATCAACTCATTTGCAGGTTGTGATTCATTATTGGTTGTTTGTAAGAGTTATTGTACTTAAATTTCAATATTATTAATGGATCGAGTTCAATCCTAACCCGGGATCGTAGAGAATTTATGAACCCCGTAAAATGTCAATCTTTATTTAATATCCAACTGTTTTGTTTTGATTATTTATTTGTTACCCAAGTTTTCCACATTCTATGGATGCATAATAATCAGAATTTAATCAATTTGTGGAGCTTAGAATACTTAAAATTGATTAAGAAAATCAATCTTTGGAAACTTTTAAAAGTGAAAAAAATACAACACACGTTTTTAGATCGTGGGGTCATGAAAAATAAATAGGAAAGGTTTTGGTCGTTTTAGGTTTGTAAGTTATCTCGTATAGGAAAAATTTCACCTTGTCAAAGGAAACACTCAACACATTAAGATGGTGATCGACCATCATTCCAGATAACAACACTAGGTAGGGGTAATTGTTTAAAATAATGCAAAATGGTAGTCCAGGGCATCTAGAATGAAGTTGAGTTATCATCAACTAAGGAGGTTTTGGGGAAGGATGACCAAGTGATTCATTAAGTCAAATAAGATGTCTAATGGGCTGGTGGATCCTTAGAGAAAATTTTTATCCTTGATGATGAGTTAAAGGAAAGAAAATTATATGCATGAATGCAATAATTAAGATCAAACACACAAGCTTATTACGTAAAAATGATTTACTTATCTCGATAAAAAATGTGTGCAAGGTGAAAAAATGCCTTCATCTCTCTCTATAAAAATATAGTGATATCTTCTCATGGGAGTATGAAGACCTCAATTTTTTTCAATCCAGTGTTTCTCAACACTCCATAATCCTTGATTATGTGATGTGCTTTGTTTGTCATAAAGCAATGACCAATCAATCCAAATACAAAGCCCCTCATGTGGGAGGAATTATCTAAACTCATTGAAAGAGTTAAAACTTATTTTAATCCCATCAAATACTCTACATGGGTCGTGAATATAGTGGTGTGCTTAGGAAAAATGGTGAAATCAAACTCTGTGTTTACTTCAAATATTTGAATAAGGCATCTCTAAAGGATAATTATCCTTTGCCTCTATGGAGCAAATTCTTGATGAGAGTTGAGGTCAATTACTTGCAATTTAGCATGCTATATAAAACTTGCTGGAAAACATAGTAACAACGTCGGTTATGTAGGGACCGACATCGGTCACCTAGGTTGACATCGGTCAACATCGTCACCTATGACCAATATCGGTCAGAAAGTAGGAACCATCATCGGTTAGGGCTAACTAACATCGGTTACCTATGCGTGAGTGTTTTATTTAACTCACGAGAATTAGATCTAATTTTAGTATTAAAGTAGATCTATTGATTGTAATTGCATGGCTAAGTTCCCTAAGTTTGTATAAGGTATTTATAAGCTATAAATATAGGGTTTAGAAGAGTTAATAATTATTGTGAAAATAATTGAGAGTGAATTCTTGGAGAAGAAGGAGAAGCTTGAGAGAAAGAAAGTATTGTACATCCAAGAGGTGTGGAAGATTGTAAATCTTCATTGTATATCCTCTGAAATTTTGATAATAGATTGTTTGTTTCTTGGTGGATGTAGCCCACACTTTGGTGAACAACATTAAATCTGGTGTTATTTATATCTCTTGTTTTGTATATTTCTTAGTAGAATATCCGCTTTATTACATGTATGCTTAGATAATATATTATATATACCAAAGTGTTCTAATCACAACAATTGGTATCGAAATTTTGTTTGAGGGTTTGCGTGTTGAAAATTTACTCACAAAGGGTTTCTGATTGAGTGGGAGCAAAATGATGGGAGAAGAAAAAATACAAGGTAGAGTAATTTGATGATTGAAATTATCAATTATGGAAGATGCATATTGAGGATTATTTGTATCAAAGAGATTTTACTTACCATTGGATGAAAAGAATAGACCTACAAAGATGATCGATGAAGAATGGAATATTCTTGTGATAGAAAGACTTTGGGATCTATAAGATTGAGCTTGAAATCATATGTGGCTTATAATATCATGAAGTAGACATCTACGGTAGAGTTAATGAAATCTCTTGCTAATTTATATGAAAAACCTAGTGCTTTAAATAAAGTTTTATTTGATGAAGAAACTATTTAGTTCTAAGATGCATGAAGGTGGATCTACATCTAGTCATTTGAATGATTTTTGATCTATTGTAAATCAGTTAAAATTAGTTGATATTCCATTTGATAATGAAGTGAAAGAACTTTTATTCTTATGTTCTTTTCCTGATAGTTGGGATAACTTGGTAATGGCTATTAGTAATACAAAATCTGCTAATAATATTTTGAAGTTTGATGATGTGGTTAGTATAATCTTGAATGAAGAAATTCACACAAGAAAAGTACAAAGGAATCATCATCTAGGAATGCTTTGAATGTAGAAAGTAGAGGTAGGTAGAAGGAGAGATCCAAGAGTAAGAATAATGAGAAATAAAAGTCTAAGGAATGATCTAAATCTAGAGGTAAAGAGAATTAATGATGGAATTGTGGAAAGAAAGGACATGCAAAGAAATATTATTGGTCAAAGGATAAAGAGAACCAACCCCGAAAAGGTAAAGAGCAAATATTGCTACAAAAGAGGTAATGCAAGATGCTCTTATTCTTTCTTTGGATAATAGAATAGAATCATGGGTTTTAGATTCATGAGCTTCTTTCCATGTAACCCCTAATAAGGTTATTTCGAAATTATGTCCAGGTAATTTTGGGCATGTTTATTTGGGTGATGATGAACCTGCATTATTACTAGTAAAGGTGAAGTTCATCTAAAATTGTAGAATGGAAATACATGGGTATTAAAAATGTGAGGCATTTGTTCCAAGTCTCAAGAGGAATCTTATTTCTATAGGGCAACTAGGTGAAGTTGGTTGCATGGTTACATTCACAAAAAACTCTTGGAAAGTCACCAAGGGTGCTTTTGTTGTGGCAAGAGGCAAGAAGGTAGGAACGTTATATTTATCTACCTATGTTACTGATTCCTTTTCTATATTATCTACTTCAGATTCAGATGCATGCATGTGGCATAATCAGTTGGGCCATATGAGTCAAAAGGAATGCAAATCTTAAAGGCTAAGGGTAAGTTATCATATTTGAAAGATTTAGATCTTGATTTTTGAAATTTATTTTGGAAAAAGAGAGTGATATTTCTCAAAGTTGGGAAAAATAAGGAGCATAAATTGGAGCTTGTACACTCATATGTGTGGGGACCAAATTTCGGTAGCTTCTCATGGAGGATCCTAATATTATGTTACTTTCATTGATGATGCTACAAGAAAGGTATGGGTTTATTGTATTAAACATAAATATGATGTTTTTGATACTTTTAAAATATGGAAAGCCCTTGTTGAGAATGAATCAAATTCAAAGTTAAAGTGTCTTAGATTTGAAAATGGTGGTGAATACTATAGTAAGGCTTTCAATGATTATTGTTCAATGAATGGAATACGTAGAGAAAGGATGGTTCCAAGAACACCACAAGAGAATGGTGTTGCAGAAAGAATGAACAAGACAATCATGGAATGTGCTAGAAGTATGAGGATACATGTTGGATTGCCCTTACGCTTTTGGGTGATGTAATAGATGTAATAATTTATTTGATTAACCACGGGCCTTCAAGTTCACTAGATGGAGGAATACCATAGGAGAAGATTGGACCGAAAAAGAGGTAGATCTTTCTTTTCTTAAAGTTTTAGTTTAGAAGCTTTTGTGCATATTGATAAGGAAAATAGAAAAAAGTTGGATGCAAAATCCAAGAGATGCACTTTCATTGATTATGGATCTAGTGATTTCAGATTCCATTTTGGGATTTAGAGAATTATAAAATTATTAGAAGTCCCGACATTGAATGGAATGAAAAGAGAATGTATAGGGATCAAATTTTGGTACCCAAAGGACAAACCGGTTGAGAAATTTGTGAATGAAAATGAACTCTCATATTTAAAATTAACACCTACAAGTTTACACAGATAACCAATTTCGGTTGACCCCTAACCAACATTGGTCCCTCAATCGGTATCGATTATGAGAGAGACAGCCAAACCAGAAAATGACATCAATAAAAGGTGACCGAATTTGTCACTTCACTGTCGAAAGTTGAAAAAAATTTCCGGAGGTCAGAGTGAGCCTCTAGGTACCCCAAACTCCCGTGAGAAGTCACAAAGGGTAAGTAAACCTCGAAATATTTTCACCTTCTCTATTGTATTTATTATTGATTGATAATGGTGAACCATAAATTTTTGAAGAAGCAATACAAGATGACACCCACGTTCAATGGGAGCATGGTATGGATGAGGAGATGGACTCCTTGGAACAAAACCATACTTGGGATTTGGTTAAGTTGCCAAAGCAAGTAAGAGTACATTTCAAACAAGTGGGTTTATAGGATCAAGGAAGAAGAGGGTGGACAGAAAAGGTACAAGGCAAGGCTTGTAGTAAAAGGATTTACATATAAAGTAGGTATTGACTTTGGTGAAATATTTTCTCTTGTTGTTAAAATGACTTCCATACGTATTGTATTGATTTAGTTGTAGTAGATGATTTACATTTAGAGAAAATAGATGTGAAGATGACTTTCCTTCATGGTGATTTGGATGAAGAGATTTATATGAATCATCACTTGGATATGAAGTCAAGGGTAAGGAGAAAACTAGTGTGCACATTTGAAAAATAACCTATATGGGCTCAAGAAAGCTCTAAGGCAATGGTACATGAGGTTTGATAGTTTCATGCATGAGCATGGTTATTTGAGATGTGAATCTGACCATTGTGTTTATTTCAAGAAGCTTGGAAATGGGAGCTATATTATTTTGTTACTATATGTGGATGATATGTTTATTACAGGATCTAGTATGCAGGACATTGGTGAGCTTAAATGAAAGCTAGCTCACACATTTACTATAAAGGATTTAGGAGTTGAAAAAGAATCCTTGGCATACAAATACACAGAGATAGGAAGAACAAGAAATTGTATTTGTCTCAGAAGGATTATATCTACAAGGTGTTAGAAAGGTTTAAAATGTAGAATTCAAAACTTGTAAGTACACCTATGGATGGAAAATTTAAATTGAGCAAAGATCAATGTCCTTCATCACATGAGGAGGTCAAATACATGACATGAGTACCATATGCTTCAGTAGTTGGGAGTCTCATGTATGATATGGTTTGTACTGAACAGAATGCATAGGCAAGTGGGAGTTGTGAGTAGATTTATGGCCAATCCAGGTAAAGAGAATTGGAAAGCAGTCCAATGGATACTCAGGTATTTGAGAGGGACATCTAACATGCAATTATGCTAAGGAGGTTCAAATATTTCTTTATGTGGCTATGTTGATTCAGATATGGCTGGAGATCTGGATGGTAGAAGGAGCACTACTTGATATATTTTCACAGTTGGTGGGGACGAAGTTAGCTAGATATCGAGATTGCGAAAGGTTTTGACTTTTTTACTACAAAGGCAAAGTATGTTGTAACAACATAGACTAGCAGAAAGAGATGATATGGATGAGAGCGAGTTCATGGAAGAGTTGGGAAAGGAGCAAGATGATTACAAATTGTTCAATGATGATAGTCAATGAGTGCAATTCATTTGGAAAAGATCTTATCATTTCATTCTAGAACCAAACACATTCGATTCGAGATATCACTTCATACGATAGGTATTAGAGGATGGGTAGCTGAAACTAGAGAAGATTCATACAAGTGAGAACCCTATAGATATGCTAATGAAGCCATTAACAAAAGAGAAGTTGGAGCTACAATCCACTTATGTTAGTCTTCAAGTTTGAGACTTAAAGAGAAAGAAAGAAAGCTAAGGAAAGGATCCAAGAATGACATTGTATAGGTATAGTTTAGTAATTTATCTCCAAGTGGGAGATTGTTGAGATGTAGATCTCAATTACTTCGATTTATCATGCTACATCAAACTTGTTGGAAAACATAGTAACCGACATTGGTCACCTATGACTAACATCATCGAAAAGTAGGAGCGATCATTGGTTAGGGATAACCGACATCGATTACTCATGCATGAGTGTTTTATTTAACTCATGGGAATTAGATCTAATTTTAGTATTAAAGAAAATCTATTGATTGTAATTACATGGCTAAGTGCCCTAAGTTTGTATAAGGTATTTATAAGCTAGAAAGCTAGGGTTAGAAGAGATAGTTAATGATTATTGTGAAAATAATTGTGAGAGAGAGAATTCTTGGAGAAGAAGGAGAAGCTTGAGAGAAAGAAAGTATTGTACATCATGAGAGGTGTGGAAGATTGTAAATCTTCATTGTATATCTTCTGAAAGCTTTGGATAATAGATTGGTTGGTTTTTTGGTGGATGTAGCACACATTGAGTGAACCACGTTAAATATGGTGTTGATTTATATATCTTGTTTTGTATATTTCTTATGGTAGAATATCTGTTTTTATTTCATGTATGCTTAGATCTGATATAATATTTGTACACCCTATGTGCTAATCCTAATAATTCTACATCTTTTGTGGGTAGAGGCGCAAATATTCTCAATGTTGGATGGGTACTTAGGTTTCAATCAGATCATAGTTAAGGAAGAATATCAATTCAAAACAATGTTTACAACCAAGTGGGGAACATATGCATATCGAAGATGCCCTTCATCTATCAAACACATGCGCAACATTTCAACACACCATGGACATTTTCTTCAAAGGTTATATCAATGAGTTCATCTTGGTATACCTTGATGACATAACCATTTTCTTAAAGTAAAACACAAATCATATGATGCACCTAGAGAAAGTCTTTAAGAGATGTAGAAAATTTGGGGTATCCCTTAACCCAAAGAAGTGTAATTTTGTAGTGGCGTAGGGAAAGCTCTTGGGCCATGTGGTTTCAAAGGATGGCATCGCAATTGAACTCTGAGCACGTTTTAGCCATCCTAGCTCTTTCCCTACCAATAAAAAGGCCTTGCAGTCCTTCCTTGGTAAGATCAATTTCATTAGGCGTTTTATTCCTAACTTTACAGAACTGGTTCATCCCATCACCCTGATGCTCAAGAAAGACATAACTTTCAGATGGAAAACAAAAGGAAAGGAAAGCTTTAACAAAATCAAGCAAGAGATTGTTTGTGTGCCAACACTCATCAACCCAAATTACTCAAAGGATTTTATCCTTTATGTTTATGGCGCTAATATGAGTGTTGTTGTTGTCCTAACACAAGAAAATGAACAAGGGTTGGAACAACCAGTGGCTTTCTTTAGCCAGATGCTAAAGGATTATGAATTAAAATACAGTCACATGGAGAAGCAGGTCTTCACCATCATGCACGTGCTCAAGAAATTCAAAAGTATGCTCACCAAAAATCATATCAAGGTGTTAGTCTCCCACTCTTCTTTAGATACTTCATCATGGGAGCAAAAATCAGTGAAAAGAGAGCATGATGGGTGACCAAAATCATGGATTCTAATGTGACTATCAAAGTCATAAAGCTAGTAAGAGGTAGCACACTCTACAAACAACTTGCTTGAGGATGCACACAATGAATTTGAGACTTCATTATTTCTTGATGAAGCTCTCCTGCGATTAGAATTTTAACGAGAATACGAGATCTTGGAATGTGTGACTGGATGAAGGACATGATCACATTCCTTTTTGAAGGCACATACCCTCCTAGCTAAACAAGGTAAAGAGAAGACATCTGAGGTTACAATTCATCCCTTATGTTTTGATTGATGGAATTCTCTTCAAGAAGAATCTTGATGACGTGTTGTTAAGGTGTATCGACAACGTGCAGACTAAAAAAATGTTAACGAGAATTTCACAATGGATTCTCTGGTGGACACTTCTCTTCCAAGACTACAACAATGAAGATCATAATGACATGTATCTTTTGGCCTACTCTATTTGTAGATGCACACAAGTGGGTCACAAAATGTAAGGAATGTACTTTCTTTGTAGGAAAGAAGAGATTGGAATTTCTTCCCCCAACCAATCTAAGTGGATTGGCCTTTTACGTAATGGGGTCTCAAATTCATAAACATGATCAATACACCTTCAAGTGCTAGAAATTAATAGGTGCTAATAGCTACAGACTTCTTTACCAAATGGATAGAAGCCATCGCGATCAAGGAATCAACTAAGTCAGTCATCCTTGACTTTCTCGAGGGTACATATACAAGGTTTGGCATTACTCAAACCAAAGATCTCGATAATGCAAAAGCCTTCCTTCACACTAAAATCACTAATTGGGCTCTAAATGCTGGGCATCTATCTCGAAGAATTATTCCAACTATTACCCTCAAGGAAATAGTCCAGAGCGATCAACAAAAAGAACCCGATCAAGATCACAAAGCGTACAATGAACATTAGCCAAAAGAAATGGCATACAAAGGTCCCGTGTGTGCTCTAACACATAGAATCATAGTTAAAAAAGCAACATGAACTTCACCTTACAAGCTTGTTTATGGCAAAGAGGCTACCCTACCTTTGACGCTAAAGTTGAACTCATTGGTGCTTTCCTAGCATAGAGCTAAAGCTTGAAGGTGTAGACTAGAGAGAAATCAGAATGGCAGAGTTGGTTAATCTTGAACAATAAAGGAACTCTTCCATGATCAAGCTAGAACAACATTAGCAAAAAACAAAAAAATGGTTTGTGAAAGGCCGGCCTCAAGCTTTCAAAGTTGGGGACTTGGTCTTGAAATGAGATGTTGATAGAGCTAAACCATGGTGCCATTAAAATTTTGATGCACTTTGGAGTGGCCCATACATCATTAGTTTGTGTAAGGAGACTAACTCTTTCGAGTTAACTCATCTTGATGGAGGCATGCTGCAAATACCAGTAAATGGGATCTATCTCAAACCCATCCATTAATTTTGTTGCATCATTTTGTATATATTAGAGTAGTTTGATTCCTCCAAGTGTGTTGTGTGTAGTTGTTTGTTTGTACATAGTTCTTTATTCTCGCATGCTTCCTCCACACACTCTTCTTTCACTTCAGTGCCGATCTTCTTCCAATTTTTTTTTCGTAGTTTGCAAGATTCGAATAAAGTTAAGAAATGATCCTTCAAGTAACTTTAGGGGTAGTTCTTCAAAGATGTAAATCAGAATTTCATGATTACATAGTAGACTCCATGCCCAATGGATGATCTAGGCTATTGATATCCTTCATCTAGCAGGAAGATGGCCCTAAAAGTCACCAAAATTGTTATCCAAATAACTCTCCTAGTTATTTGGAAAACTTACATACATATTCGGCTCAGAGATCTTCATTACAGTGGCATGCACCTCAGTTGTCTCCTTGGCACATTCACTTGGTCACTGTTTCCTCACGCGCCCTTACACGCTTCCCCTTATCCCCTTTCCATTTTCCTTTTCCTCTTTGTTCCACTCTTACCTTGCGTGCATCTTCTACGCATTCACCTTCTTCCTAGTAGCTATTCATCCTGCGTACGTGCCTTACACTTGCTTTAATTAGCTAAGTCCTTAGCCATCTCGTGTGCCCCACACATTACCTTGTAATAGTTTCTCCTTAACCATACATTCTCTGCTCACGAGTTTTCCCCTTTTCCTCTGCGCATGTTGTGATTGCATGAGCCTTCCTTCTACCTTCTTCCTACACCTCATTCTTCTGCACGCATACCTTTACAACCTCCTCCACACCTTTCTGTGCCATGTCATTCTCTGACGCACTTGAGTGTGCCACACACAACCTATCAAAGCATGCCAATAGGGCTCCAAATTCTTGCAACAGACCAATGAGTGACCCGTGGTAGAAATGAAAAAGCACTTTTTGTAGTTGACCATATTTTTAGTCAATTAGCACGTGCCACATGTCTTGTGTATGCGAGATGACTCACGAAAATCTTCTAACAACCATATCTTTTCCTATAGAGCTCTCTGATTAGCGCACATGAGCTTAGCCTCAATCAATAGTTTTTGACGTGGGCTATAGTGCTAGATATTCAAATTCAAATTCTTGGTGGATATAGTAGTTGTGAAATGGGAAAATCTCTTTCTGGGATTTAATGAGTAGAACGATTCCTCTAACCATCTGATTTGATTTGATCCACCCTCTTTCCTTCTCTAACATGCCAAACAGAATTGGGGAAATGTATTTGATAGATTTGTAGGCATTGAATGCTTCTTATTGGTGGTTGCATTTCAAATTCGGGTTTTCCCTCCTTCTCTTATTCTTCCATCGATTCATCTATAAATGTATTAATTATGTTGGAATTTTTGGATCTTTACGCATTTTTGCTAAGGACTTCATATTTTATATATTTTGAGTCACAGAACCTCTAGATCCAGCTCATGCATGTGGATATCATCCTATTTCACCATTATAGATTCTATGCATTTACGGAAGTAATAGAAGCATCATTTAATGACTATTCTCTATCTTAAACGTGTTTGTATTCTTTCTTCTTGCCTTTCTTTTACATTGTGTGCTTGTTGTGTCATTCTACATCCCTTGTAGTTCCCTTTTTAGTTGTGTTCCATGAAACTGATATGGTAAATGTGTCTTAGTTGTGTTACACGTGCCTAGCCTTCTTTCACACCTTTCCCTTCATTTTCACTTAGAAAAGATAGTGTTCATCCCTCTTTTTATGGTGTTATCACCTTCCTTAGATTAGTTTTATTTTATGTTATCCTTTTATCCTGGTCCCTTGGCATTCTTAGCTTAGTTTTACCTTTCAGCATTAGGATTAGCGATGCTAGAAGAAACAAATATAGAAACTGACCTTCTCTGTAGATCCGTCTCAAGCGCGTAAGGTCCCACAACTTGGAGATGGTTCCATTGTTGTCTCAAATGACTCGGTCCTTCCAGATCTGAGACATGGGTGCAATTTTGAACGACCAACAAAACCCCAAAAAAATAAAGATGCATATGAAGGGGTCAAACTTTCCTTAATAGACATAATGGTGGACTTACAACTAAGCATTGCACTACATCTCAAACCCAATATAGTTTTGTGTGCTTGTGAGTGTAATAATGTGCCTAGGTTGCCCTAGCACCAATGACGCAGAGATAGTGGGAAATAACTAGATAAAATGAAAAGTGGTGGATGGAATATAATGAAATCCCCTTCCTATGTAGTGTGTGATGCAAAATACTTCCCAAATGCAGTCCCTTTCTTTATGCAGATAGCTAGCCCTTGATAGAAATAGTCCGCTTTGTAAGATAGTATGTATGTTGTGTTTATATATTGATCTCTTGCTCAAATTTTGACACTAATGACCTGACATGCTAACTAGTACCTAGGGAGATGAGAGGAAAAACTGAAAATAATAACCTTGAAAGTCTAAAACAAAACCAAGTGAGAAATCAAGACCGGGGCACCCTGGCACCCTATTCGAGACTAGTGATGAAAACTAAGTGAGTAATGACAACTAGGAATCCTTTAGACTCTATTGAAACTGTTTGAGTGAGTGATGAATGTACAAGACCAACAAACAGTAAAGACCAACAAGACAAAAAATTGGACTATGGAATGGTTCATCAGTGAATACTTTTCTTATGCAAGATCCATATATAAAACAACATACTTAGTGGTATAATAATAGTAGTAAGTGCATGATTTTGTGACTACATTTTCCCCCACTTTATGTTGGTGAGAAAAATCTTGGTAACATAAAGTAGTTAGAGATGCATACCTAAGAAAAGTTCCAGAGAAGCCCATGTTGTAGTAGAATGTGCAGATATGGTAGAAGAGTGTGCCAAATGAGAACATATAGCATGACAAACCATGGATCAACGTGTTGATCCATGTGGTGTAATGAGAGATTTAATACTATGATGAAGTGCACTAAATGAGAGTGATGATTGTGATGTTGGATGATTGATGATTTTGAATTTTGTATGATGGCAATATGATGGGGTAGGGATTGATTAGTTCCCAACCTGATTTCATGGGTATGAAAAATCGGAGGATTTTGGCATCCTATTGCTAGAGGAAGAGTGTAGGGAGAAAGGTGTGTTATTCTCCAAACTTCATCTACATCCTCAAAATATCTAGGCTAACTGCTGAGATAGAAATAGATCAAATTTTCAGTGATTTTGGATCCAAATATTTTGATCAAAACAAGTTAACCCATATAGGAGTAGTATAGGAAAGGCAATGACATATCATTTCCCCCACTCCAAGGGTGTCTCCACAATGTGTATGATGTCTTCCAAGTTAGGTCATCTAGAAGAAAATGTGAAATGTAGAACAACTTCCCATGTTAGGTCATTTGGGAAAGTAACGATGTAACTCCCAAGTCATCTAGGAGGCCAAATGTATTGCATTGTATCAGTTGAATGGTATGATTTAAATTGTTTGAGACTTGAATGTGTTGATTGGTTTATTAATTGTTTTACTCATAAAGATATTTATGCTTGTTACCCCCATGTTAGGTCATTGGGGGAATCGATAGAAAATGATGAAATGTCGTATGGTGTAATAGTGGATGTTCAATAATGATGAATTAGAAGTGTATAATGATCGTATAGTGGTATAAGAGGAATTATAGGATGACCCCAATTGTATGTCCCCCTTTCGGTGAAAGGGGAAGTGATGATAAGAATGAATGCTAAGCCAAAAGTAAGCACGTAATAGATAATTTATGATGGATATCGCAAAAATATGTGTAGATTGAGTGAAAGAAAATGTCAAGGAGAACTGCGGTGTGTGTGTGTGTGTGTGTGTGTGTGTGTGTGTGTGTGTGTGTGTGTGTGTGTGTGTATGTGTGTGTGTGTGTGTGTGTATGTATGTATGATACAATGGTAGGTGGAATTCTGAAAAGAATTCCATAAACAAGTAGAAATCAGAGTAAGGATACTCAAGATATCAGAAAAATTGTGTGACGTGTATTAGTTGAGGAAATGATCGCGAAATAATGACCATAATAGAGTGGGTGGTGAAAAGTAACTATAAATAGTAAAGTGAAAAAGTGATTAGTCAACTCATTTGTCTTTTGTGTGAGTGTGAGAGTGAGCTCTGAGTGTGTAAGGATGTCACAAGTTAGAGCACCATGACCTAGTTGTTTCGAGATGGAAGCAACCGTAATGGCATCGCGTACGATGGTGGAGTTGGTAAGAGCGATGTTTTTCAAAAATGTGCTTGTAACATTAATTTTTGGTGAATTTTTGTGAAATTGCTATTTTTGTTTTTCTTGACATTTGGGACCTAGAAAAAAGTGGTGAAGGTGCTAGTGGGCTACGGGATGGGAATGCCCGGACATGGGCGCCAAGTGTGTCCGCTCATGGGCGCCCCAATCCACGCTTCTAGACACCCATGTCCATAAAGTCTGATTTTTATCTAGCATGATGTAAACGTGAAATTGGATGTGTAGTGATGTCGTAAGTAAGCATGTGTATATTTTTATGGTGTACCAACACTATGTTTGGTGTCGTTTTGTGGTGTGTAGAGGGATATCCATTCAAGGGAGTTCCGTGGTTGTCATCAATTGAGTACATTTTTCGGGTTGGTTTTATCAGATGATGATTGGGAGGTTATGGACTATGCTGACTTACAAGACATAGCGAGGATGGGGGATGTACCCCATAATATGCCTATGTTGACAGCTTTGTGTGATAGATGGTGTGTAGACACTTGTACATTTTGGATACCTACGAGTTAGATGACAATCACATTAGAGGATGTATACCACATACTTTGTAGTTACTGTTGTTGGCAAGAGGGTACATGTCATGGCTATGGATAATATGGAGAGATAGATGAGGGCTGCTAGGTGGTATTTTGTAGGGACTCGAGTACCTACTAGAGGCCCATATTAGTTTGGATGTAATTTTGAGATCAGGGGTTTTTCACTTGCGGAAGTTTATAGGCTGTGGTGATAGCATCCTCGAGTGTAGTGGAGGGGTGGCGGTGTGTGCCTATTATATAAGATGTATGATATTTTCCACTGGATAGAGGAGGAGAGTACCGATACGTATGGGTACGATGTGTGTTGGCCCACCTATATAGAGATCTCTATAGATTTACACAGGAGGAGTATGGAGGTGGAATTAGAGCTACTACATTATTGCATGTGTGGGCCTACAAGCATATATAACAAGATTGAGGTCAGTCGGTTCGTGGTCTGCGAGTAGAGTGGGATAGGATAGACATATTTTATAAGAGATAGATTGGTGTATATGGGTGGAAGATAAATACTAACACCTATGGAGATTTGATAGATTAGATGGGGCCATAGGAAATGATATGGATGTCATAAAAAGACTATGGAGGATGATCGAGGATGGATGTAGAGAGCTACGATGCATATGGAGAACAATGTGGTTGGAGGATCGGTTTTCAGGGGTGACCAAGTTATTCTAGGTGGAGAAGGTATCTCGACAATTCAATATGGCCCAGATGTTCCCCTAGAGCCATATGTGTGGGTTAGAGCTGTTAGAGCACTAAGGAGGGCCAAAGCTAGACCAGGGCCCAATAAAGAGCAACTAGTACCTCTCGAGGCCGAGATGAGGCTGATGTGGTGATATATTTGATAGACACAAATGATGTGGGGTGTACAGAGGAATATCATGCATGGTGAGTGGCACATCCTTAGGTGTTTTTACTTCCCGTATTGGCAGATGCGATGGGATTACCACATGGAGGAGTAGTGGAGGGGCAATGACATGCCCGACAACATAAATGACGACGATAATGGAGCATGAGTATCTATATAGTTATGTTGTATGATTTGTTACTTGCTTATGTGATGGTTATGGTTGTCTAATGTGTTGTTCTATTGGTTGTAGGTGATGCATATTGGTCCTTGATTGTGGACACATCTATCCACACATTGACGTGGAATGTGCCCACTAACATACTTGCGGGTGGAGGTACATTGAAGCATGTCGATGAAATTGTGTGTGAGCATTCCCATTTTTTTGACCTAGTGGTGATAGCGAATAACATGTACCATGTTAATGAGTGAGAGAGATGATGCGGTGAGGAGACACAATGAGTTAGAGAGGCGGCCGGTGGTCCCTTAGTGCGGGATTTGTTTACAAAATTCATTGTGTTATAGAGTCACTTTGTGGAGCAGTCTATGGAGGTGACATTACTATGGAGACATGTGGAGAGATATTGAGGTTGTTATCGTAGTGAGGCTTCGTGTTCTAGAGCTCTTATAGTACCAAAGAGTGACAATGATGATGAGATATAATTTGTATTGATATATTTGATGTAGGGAGTTGTCTCCTAGTGATGAGATGTTTTTATAACTATGATTGTATTAGATATATCTAGATGGATCTATTGGCATATGATGCTTGCATTTGATGTTTATTGATGTTATAATGTGATGATGATGGTATAATGTGTGATTGAAACATAACCTTTTGTGATGAATGTTTGGTGATGAGTAAAATTTTGATGGTAGTAATAGTATAATGAGGTTTATGTTGGTAAGATGAATATAGGGGGAATATTAACGATGCCCCCAAGTGCATAGATGACGAGGTTCATTTAGATAAGACCCTCAACATCAAGAATGATCTATAAAGTAATATTATGTCTTCAAGAAATGATTCTATAGAGTGCACTAGATGAATTGACAAAGCACATGAAGAGAGGTTCTTATTATAATAGATCCCTCAATAGTCATGTAAGAACCATAAGAACATGAGTGCATCATCAGGGGGTAAGGTGATAGAAATCACCTACTAAAGACCGAGGTGGTGTGAAGCGGTGGAAACATGTGGAATGAAAACAACGTGAGCATATGAACCAAATTGAATGTTATGTGGAACAACGAAGGGAGGTGGGAATGCTAAGGGATGTGGTAGCCAATGTGAAGCAAAGAGCATGATGTGGTGGATGAGATAGACGAGATGGTGCAACAATGGATGAGCACGCATGAGTGACAACACTCGTGGCGATGGATAAATAATAACCTTAGCACTAGATGGAGGAGAAAACTCAACCAAAGTAATAACTCACTAATGAGGAGAGGAGATATGGACCTCTCACATGAGTGAGATCCAAAGCAAATAATTCCCTTATCCTCTAACTGTTGCAATCGATCAATAGGGAAAGAAATCATTTTCCCTATGGCCATTAATACAATGATAGTTCTTGTATGGTCGATCACGTTGGCATTGTAAACAATGTTGTCAATGATGTTGGTTAGAAGGTAAGTGGATTAAATGCTTGTCAACTATAGTATGAAACACATCATGTGGTCGAGCATGATGAGAGAAATGTAATGGATCACGTGAAACATGTGTATAAGATTGAGGTGTAGCTGTCGTGGAGTAGGAGGAAACTTTAGTGATGTAATAGGAGGAATTTGCTTGAGAGGAGGAGATGGAGATCATGTAAGATTCTCAACTGATGGTAATGGAGAGTAACTAGATGATGTAGCAGTAGTGACAATATGTGGAGGATCTATAACATGTGTAAAGAATGAGGTCTTATTCTAGATCAATGAATCTATAGTATAGAAGTGTGAATGATTCACATGTGTTGTATTGTAATATTTTTTTCAATGTGGGAATCAAACCATGACAGAAGATAAATTTCTTCTCTAAATTGATAGGTTGAAATACTAATTGGTGCATACAAACATTGAATCATAAGATGTAATCCATGATAGGTTTTGTTTTTCCTTGATGTAAAGTAGGTAAGTGATCATATGTAACTCGAGGGCCATTGTTTATGATAAAGAGATAGAGAAAAGCTTCTTCCATGTCACAATAAGTGCTAATAGATCCAAATGGTAAATGAGTGTACCATTGTAGGGAGTCATTCATTAGAATATGTCGAAAGGATTTTAGTAATAATCGATCATTAGAATATGAAGCCATATCCATGCGGTAATGCTTGAGATGCAAGTAAGGGTTTCTAGTACCATCGAAACATGAAAAGGTAGGCATGAAAAAATCCTTAGAAATGTTGAGTTATGAATCTTTTGAGTAATGTTGAGATTGTAAGTTCCCGATAGCATGCATGAGAGACAAGATATCCTGTGAAGGAATAGTAGAGGATGGAAATAATGTGTTAAGTGATTGTAGCTTACCATTGCAAGTAATAATAGGAATATCAAGAGGAGATAAAGGAGATTCTGATGCTAAGGGCACACTAGGTGTAGAAATTGAAGAATCCATATGTGATGAAGGACATGGAACATCCATAGAAGTGGTAGGAATAACATCGAAACACCCTTAGGAGATGAATCAACAAATGGATATGCGATGATAGGAGAAGATGAACTAATAGATAAAGATGAATCGATAGTAGGAGATGAAACAATAAGAGGAGGAGAAATGGTAGGAGGAGATGAACTAATAGATGGAGATGAATCATGCATGTTATTAGATACAACCTCATAAGAAGATGAAAATGGAGCAGGAGATTCACACTCAACAATATGTAAAGTAGTAGAATCATGACTATCAATTGTTTCATCAAAATCAGAGAGAGACTCATATATGAAAATTTCATTAAGTATATCATCAATTGGATCATCAACATAGTATGAAGAAGTATGCAAACTAGTATGCGATGGATCATGAGAAGTAGTATCAGAAATAGGAGAAGCATGAGATGCAACTATAGTAGTGGTCTGACTAGGAGGAGAATCAATATGCACATGTGTACTATCATCAAGACCAAGCAAAATTTCAATAAGAGAATCATCTAGAATTTATTTGGAAATGTCAGAAGGAGGATCATGGCTAACCATATAACATGGTGTACAATGAGTGAATCTCATCACATCAGAAATAAGGCCAATAGTATAGTTTTCAAAGCTAGTAGGCACATGACATTCATGGGCTAAGATTTGTTGATGAATCTCATCCAACATAGTAACATTGTTATAGAGATCTATGAGCTCATCGATAGAGTGGCCTCATCATAGATTGGATTGACACTAACATGAGGCATGATGAGCTAAGAAGGAGAAGAGCTATCCTTAGCCATTAGGGTTGTAGTGGATCATAGGGAAAAATGTTCTAATCTACAGGTTCACCAAAATGATTTTATAAAATATGAATTTTATAATAAATCTAAGAATACAACAACTGTTATAAATTAAATATAATGAAATATAAATGATAAGTAATTTATTTGATATTTTAAATGAAATGAAATGAAGGGGGAACGTTACTTATCTATATTGAACTTACATTGCGGTAATCTAGGACTAACAGTGTTGAAATGGTAGAAAAAAGCATCACCACAAACCTTTGAAAATTGCAGCGGAGGTAGATCGCGGCCGGACCGAGGCACCTGGGGAAGGATGAGGGTGCATTGGCCACCCTGGTATGAAACATGGGTTCCTTGGTCTACGGAACAGATTCATAATTTGATCCCAGTATGGTGGCTATATCTTCGTAATAATTCACCTTTGGTCATGTGAATGTCACACTTAGTTCACTGGTGTCACCATAAACCTGTAATGAAGAATCACCTACAAAACCCCATATAAAACATCATACCCTAAAAATAAATATGTATACAAAGGGGTCGACTGTCCTTAGTGGCCACGATGGTGGAATTACAACTAAGCATTGCACTACATCTCAAACCCAATGTAGTTTTGTGTGCTTGTGTGTGTAATAATGTGCCTAGGTTTCCCTAGCACCAATGACGCAAAGATAATGGGAAATAGTTAGATAAAATACAAAATGGTGGATGGAATAGAATGAAATCCCCTTCCTATGTAGTGTGTGATGCGAGAATAGTGATAAAATGTATTCCCTTGCTCTATATAGATAGCTAGCCCTTGATAGAAATAGTCTTCCCATAAGGTAGTATGTATGTTGTGTTTATATAGGGATCTCTTGCTCAAATTTCGACACTAATGACCCGACACGTTGACTAGTACCTAGAGAGGTGAGAGGAATCAAGACCTCAAAATTCTAAAACAAAACCAAGTTTGATGGGGACCAGAGCACCTAGGAATCGGGACCGGGTGCCCCAAGTGCTCTAATCCCTATCTATGTTCCCCAGTCGAGACTAGTGATGACAAGTCGGTGAGTACTAAAACCAAGAATCCCTTAGAATCGACCAAAACTGTGTGAGTGAGTGATGAATGTACAAGACCAACAAGAAAAACAACTAGACTATGGAATGGGTCATCAATGAATACTTTTCTTACGCAAGATCCATATATAAAACAACATACTTGGTGGTATAATAATAGTAGTAAGTGTGTGATTTTGTGACTATAATCACAACCAATATAGAAGCTAAATAGGAAGATTGTGTTAAGTTAAAAACAAATTTAGAGAATGTTATATCATCTCAAGGACCTATTTGAGCCAAGAAAGATCAAATGATTCAAAGGAACATCATAAGACAACCCAATACAATGAAATTCACAAGTAAGTTCAATGGTGTTTATTATTCTTGCAATATCTTTGGTCATAGGGCTAGGGATTGTAGAGCATCGATCAAGAATGCACTTCTATGGAGAAATGGTAGGAATGATTACTCATATTAGTTAAGAGATACTACATGTTTCAATTTCCATGAGAGGGGTCATATTTCCAAAAAAATTCATCAAGATTCTTCTAGGTCAAGTTGGAGAAATGAAGTTAAGGATAAGGTTGTATGCTACAACTGCAATCTTGTTGGCCATATTGCTAGATATTGCCATCAAGGACCACCTATGAAGAGAGAAGGAACTCCTAAAGGTAAGATACATGTTACTTGTTTCAAGTGTAATGTTGTTGGCCATATTGTAAGGTATTGTACAAGGAAAGTGAACATATACAAGAGGAAGGAAAATCCCATAGAGATAGTTGAAGATGAATCAAGTTCATTCATGATAGAGAAGGAGATTAATCATATAAACAAGGTAAATTAGAATGAAGTCAAAATCATGAGAGATGATAACCAAAAGGATGCCATAAAGGAAGATGATGTAAAGGAGAAATAGTCATCAAGGATAACGAAAGAGATACAAGTCAACTAAAGAAGATAAACACTACAAACAAGACAAAGAAGGAAGAGGTTAAGCTCAAATCAGGTCAAATATCAAAACAAGAAGGTATGTTTGTTATGGTTGAAGAAAAATTAGAGGAGAATCATATGTGCTTGACATGGATTCTATCTATATAGAAATAAAAAAATTTAGACAAGGAGGACATCAAGCCTAGTGAGCCTAAGAAGAGTAAGAGAGTTTTAAAGATTGATAGTAATGTGAATAGAATGAAGATGGAGATTTGTGAATCTCCTAAATTTTGGGTGTCCTGGTGCTCTAAAGATACATTGGGGACTCCATTGGGCTTTATGGAGTCATTCCTCATTCTATAGGAAGAAAATGAAGGAGTGTTATCTTGTTTAAGGTCTGTATTGTTGTGTGAAGGTCCAAAATGATGATGATTGCTCCAAAATCATATGTTGTGTTGAGGTATGTCGGATCTTATCTAAATAAGTCTATTATGTTTTGTATTCATGGAGTTCCTATCTAAATGGTCGGGATAAATTTTGAGTGTGAATAATTCCAAGTTCATGATATTGTAAGAAGTTTCGGTAGTCTTAAGGGATGTTATGTTCATTTTGCTCAAATACTATGAAGTTGAAGAGGTTTTTAGGCCTACAAGGGTGGTTATCAAGTCTGTGCTGCTATAAAGAAGTATGGTTGCTCAAAGGTAAACATGTTTGATATGGTATGAGGTTGTTCCAATAAGGTAAGAAGTGGTTGTGTTAATCCTTAATCATCCATGAAGAAGTTTTATATGCAATATAAAGGTATCGTGGTGTCTTAACTATGAAAGAAGCATGAATGATCATCAAGGAGCCAAGTTTTAGGTATGGATACTCTATGATAAGTCCGAGTTTTCAAAGAACTATGTTTTGAAAATATGAGTAGATAAAAATACCTTCATCCCAAGGGAATCTGAATGGCTTGAAGAGTTGAATTCAAGTGGCTCTTATGATAAAAATTTGAAGGTATCACAATGAATACAAGGATTTTTGATTAGACCATAAAAATACATGGTATATTATTGTATTTCATGCGTGTATATGAGTTGTGTCTCAATCCTTGATTCATGCTTTGAGAAGTTTATATTGTGTGTTCTTACATCATGGAAGTAATATGAAGTTGATGAAGCATGTCATATTGATGGATGTGTATGAAAGTCATGATTAGTCTCATGTTTGGCTCAAATTATATTTTTGTTTGAGTTGTGTCTTGGACTCATGATCCGAGATGTAACTGTGGTGATTGAATAAGAATAAAGAGATTTTGGATGAATAATGCATATTTAAAGGCATGAAATGAGTATTAAGGTATGAAATGGATCTATGATCAAAAGTAAGGTACTTAGGAATAAGTGGATTTTGAGAAGTGATGACAGACTATGTATCCTGGGGGGAACAACTACAAGTATGCAAAAGTGTTTAAATACGTCTAAGGTATGTTACCACTCATGATGTTGTTGATTGCTCTAACATGGTTAGTAGGATTTCTTAAAGTATCAATCATGCTTAAGGAAGGAAGTGTGTTGGCATTAAAATTAATTTAGTTCATTATGGGAAAGGTTGACACTTAAGGATGTTTGAGAAGCTAGGTGTGGTATGTAAGTGGTATGAGTTTGTAGGAAGCACACCGACTACAAGGTAAGAATAAGTTTGATTTGAACCATGAACATGTATTCAAAGGTATGAGAGATATTCCAAGGCAAGTTGTGGATAGTTTTAAGTAATTGACAATAACATGTGTGGCTATAAGACATTAATATACGGGCACAATATGCTATGGGAGAGATATTTTGGTGTGTATGGGGTGTTTAGAAAACCCTTATACCTAGAAAGGAATGTTTGGCTATGTTGAATAATTACAAGCTCATTGAAAAGTGGAGTCAAGTTCTATCTCATGACATAGTTGTTATTTTGTTAGTAATCTTAGATGACAAGAAAATAAAGTAGTATACACTTGAAACATTGACTCGGGACATAGGTATTAGTTGTGATCCATTCTTCATGGTCTCTTCTCAAGTTATGTGCACTCATTTTCATTATCAGTTAGATAATGATGATATGTAGTTAGGGAAGCACCTATTTGGTATTTCATGTGCTATGTTTGATCCTATTGCATTGAGAATTTTTTCAAATCTGAATTGAATGAGAGGTTTAGGGATCTTGGTCTTAAAAGGTGCTTCTAGTTTTTTTAAACAAGATCAAGTCAATTTGGTGATAGGTGATTCCTATAAAAAAGAAGACATAAGTTCATAAAATGGTATAACCATGCTCTAAGACTATTTTACATGTTTTAAGTGTTGAGAGGTGCTACTTTAGGGTCTCTAATATTATACATCAGATACAATGGGTAGATGAAGCTTGAAGAAATTGATAGAATATGGTTTGAAACAGAGTTTGTATGTATTATCCTAGGGGGATCTAAGACTATTTCCATAATCTAAGGTGTCCATTTTCTCGGGGGAGTTATTTTCATGCTCTTAACAGGTCCATAGATCTTATTGTTGATGAATGAAGATAAAAAACAAATTACACCAAGGGGGAGTATTTTGAAGCAAGTAAATTTGTCAAGTGCATTGTTGTCATTCTTTCTATCATTTTATTTTCATGTTAAGCTATCTTGATCATTTTTCATAGATGTCAAAGGGGGAGAGTAGGCTCATAAACATGGAAAAGAGGTCTTTTAGGTGTTTGGTCTTGTTGGTTGCCATCAATATTTCTGAAGGTGGTTGCCATCAATGACAAAAGGGGAGATTGTTGGCCATTGTGTCTTGGTGTTTCCATTGATGGAAAAGGGTTTTAAGGTGTCATACGAGTCTCTCGTGAGGTGTCATTAAGGTCAAACATGATGGTTGATTGGTAGTGTCTTGATTTGGTGAGTTTTCATGGTGTCTTGAAGCATTGTCTAGTGGGCATGGTCATGGTATGAGTACTTAAATGGCTGTCAAAGGTCATCATGAGGTCAAGTAATGTTTGTATGATGTTTCAAAGGTGTCCAAGTGTTTGCAAGTGGTCAAAAAGGCTAGTCCATGTGATGTCATGTGTTATAGCAGTCATTCTAGGCATATTCCAAGACCTAGTGTGTGACTTATGGTTTGGTAGCATGAGAAAATAAGATGATTAGGTAAAGGAAAGCTCGTGGAATGTGTTGTGATGTTCCATAACATGTGTATGAGGTGTATCAAATCAGTATTTAGAGTTTTGATGATGTTTCATGGTCCTTTGAAGCAAGAACAATGAGAACAAGGCATGTAAACACAGTAAGTCTTGGTAGTGAGAAATATTCATAAGAATTTGAGCATGGATGAGACTTAGGTAAGTTATAGGAGGTTATCATGATGTTGTGGGTCAAATTTTATGTCCAGGTAATGAATATTTTTGAAGATATTGAGTTTTTTTCCAAAACTTGGTTTTTAAAGGTGTATTTTTGTGCTAAAAGTTGACCTTCTGATGCACGTTGTGGACTGTATGCTTTACATGGGGACCTGTCATATTTGGTATATATAATTAGGTCAGCTATGAATATTTTAAAAGATTAATTAGGTAGTTTTATCCTCACATTTTTATGAACGATCGTTAATAAGGTAAATAGGTTTGAAACCCTCCTAAAACCCTAGTTAAACAACAACTCGGAGGAATTTCTTGTAGTGACCCATAATTGATTTTTTGGAAAAATCAATAATTGAATGTTGTAGAGGACTCCTTCAGATATCTTAAGGTGTGATTTGGAGTTTTTGAAATTATGCAGCCCCACTCAAAAATGTTTGTTTCTAGAAAGTTTTAGTTTGTGAAAATATTTCCCATTGAAACTATTGAATAATTTACCATTTATTGAATCATGGGAGTTGTAATACATTCCCATGATTATTTCATATCATGTTTGTGCCTCTGAAGTGTAAAACATGCCCTATTTACGAAGACTAGTTTTTAGGCGATCACGTGAACAAAGCAATTTTGAAGGGGCTATAGGTGGAATCAAGATTTGGTTTGTATTTTTTCATGATCATAACTCCAAGTGAATTATAATGATATATCACACTTGAGTTTTTGATAAGGCATGAGGAAGTTATGACCTATTCTTTGAGGTTCAATTTTGAGGGATCTTAGATGTGCATGCTCTTAAGTTGCTTCATGACGCTTGTTGACTACTCCGAGTTGTTTAATGATTTTTGGAGATTTATGAGATCTTAGAAAACATGTATAAGCATGTTCCATTCACTAGTTAAGTTGGTTTTCTCTTGTTCATTCATTTTGGTTAAATATGCTTGTTTTGGGGTCTCAAGGCTTGTTGTGTCCCAAAAGGTGGTCTTGAAGGCTTTAGGTGATTGTGGAAACCTACATGGATATATTTGTGATATTTTATGATGATCATATGATGTTAAAATTATATTTTTTATATTAAGGCCAACCCAAGTGTTTTCTAATGAAGAGGCGTGTATAAAGGCAAGTTAAAAGGCTCATTATGACTAGTTGTGCAAATAGGAGAAACGTGCAACCTAGAGGAAAATTGTGAAGGAGAGAGAGATATTTGTGACATGTAAAATATGGAAATGAAGATGTGAACATATCCTTGAGAGATATCAGATAATGGCAAGCTAGGGAAAATGTAAAATCAACTTGAAGAAGATGAAGTTTTTGAGCAAACGAGAGAGATCCTGTTTCGAGAGGGTTGAAGAGTAGAGAGCTGAAATTGTGATCACCACCAGTTGTTCTAGCAACATATATTCAGTGATTATCCATTTTATGTTGTTTAGTTTGTGCTTAGTCATCTTAAGGGGTTGTATCCTTCTTGTAGGGTAGGTTCCCTACTAAACTAGGGGTTGGTGCCTCACTAAACAAATCTTGCATGATGTGTAATATTCTTGCAAGTCCTTTGTTTTGTGTAATATAAGTAGAGGTTTCAGTGGGTTTTCTTCCCCTTGAGGGTTTCCCACTTACATATGGTGTTCATGTGTTCTCTCTCATGTTTTATGTTCTTGTGAATGGATGTTGCACACTTAATAAGCTCATATTGAATGTGTATGGTTAATGGTTGTTTTGGATGATGTTCTAAGTTATGGTAAATGAATTAAAAGATTTGTAGGACTGATTCACCCCCATCTAAGTCCATTATGCTTCTAACACATTTTTGTATGATCTTGGACTAGGATTAGAAATAATAAAATAGTAAAAGTGATTGTCAAAGATCTGTTTAAGGTAACTCAAAATAAAACCAAAAAGGTAAAATAGTAATAGATAGGGAAAATCAAGCAAAAAAGATAAATACAACAAAATAATGATGCCACTAAGATCTTGTTCTGATTTTCAAAACTCATGTATATAAAAACATAATTAAATCATGATGTAATAATGCTTTTGTGTAGATTTTGGTTTCTACATTTACACCCCCTTATGCTAGTGAATAAAATTTACTAGTGTTAAAGAGAATAAAGTTGTACCTAAAGTGTTGAATTAATAACCGCAAGCGTGTTGAGAGAAAATAACCATGCGTGGTGAATGATTTAAATAAATTTAAATCTTATATCACAGACTAAGATCAAATGAATATATCAGCAACAAACAATGATCAAGAGCCTTACTTCCATTGATGGATTAGCTTGCTCAATCTTTGTATCCAATATTCATGCTTGGTTAGTAGAGGAATATCTAATATGGCCTTGTAGCCATTGTTAGAGAGATCCTTTCACCATTGTGAAGTAGCAACAACCTAATTTGATTTTCTAGTGGTCTTCATAGGTCCATTTTAATTAGCAATTCACACTAAGTAAGCATGCTTTAACTTAGATTGATTGATATCATGTTAGTTTTCTTAAGAATTCCAATAAGCTAAGATCTTGATGTTACTATTGTAAATTTGTAGCTTTGCTAATAGACTATGTGGTGTTAGTCTAGTTATTTAGCCTTGCAAGAGTTTTGGTAGTGCACATTTGGCACGCCCGGTGGGAGCACTCCTATTGTCCTTTGTATTATATTTTACATTTCTAGAATAGTTTCAAGATTTTTAGATTAATTTCAAGTTTTTAGTTTTCTAACCCTCTCTTGCTTTATTTTTGATAAATATGAGGTTTCATAGCTACATTAGTTGTAGTTGCTTTTTTTTATTTTTGTAGGATCAAAGAAGGTGAGGTGTTGTCAAATTTGATTCAAGTTGAATAAAGTTTGGAGTTTTGAGAATTTTGTCAAAAATTTCCTTGTTTTGGTGATCTACATAACTTCCACACGCATACACTATTCTCGGCGTGCAACGCTTGCTTTTTTTTTTGACACCTAGTTGCACATATGCTATTCTGGTGCGCATGTGCATACTTCATCTTTTGAGGCCATAAATTTTCTCTCTATCCTCAAATGACTCCATTTTTTTGCGTTGGAAATGTATTAAAGTGAAATATGCAATGAAACATAAATTTGGGGTTTAGAGTTAACAAAAATTTAGGGTTTTCATTTTTTAGAAAACTAGTCATTTTCTAACATGTCTAACGCTTTGATGAATGTTGTTTTTCCATGCTTCACTTGATGTAGACCAAAGCTTGTTTATGCTCTTCTCTTGCACCTTTTGGTGATCTTGAGAATAAAAAAATTGATCTCTATCTTTCGACATTTGCTTTTAATTAAGTTTTTATGAATGTTTTTATTTCCATACTTTGTATGAGTTTGGGATAAATTTTGTGTATGCTCTTCTCTTGCACCATTGTGTGATCTTGAGAATCAAAAGCAGATTTAAACCTTCTTTTTCTAACATTAGAGTAAGTGGGAAATTTCATTATTCATTTTTATACTTAAGGGAATGAACTTTTCATAAGGCATTTGTATGATCCTTTGATTTAAAATATTTTCATTTGATAAACAATTAAAGCTAAAGCTTGTGTATGCTCTTCTCTTGCACCATTGTGTGATCTTGAGAATAAAAAAACTTTAGTTTTTCACTAAAAATCACTTGGATTAATTGGGAATGAACCTTGATTTACAAAGCATTATGGTGGTTATTTGATTTACAAGTTTTTCATTATTATCTAGTTGGGTTGCTTGTTGTGTATGCTCTTCTCTTGCATCCTTGGATGATCTTGAGAATAAAAACAACATTTAATCCTCTTTTTATGATATTGTAGATATTTTTGGATAACTACTAACTATTTGTGTGTAGGACCTAATGATTTCCAAAGAAAGGAGAATCTAAACAAAAAATCTAACTACATGTGTGTTATAGGTTGCCAATGGTGGTCTAAACCAAATTTATTAATCCAAAAGATAAAAACACACCACATTATTCAACACACTGTACTTGTAGGTTTTGTTAAGAGTTATGAGTTCATCCACTTTAAACTAGGAGAAGTGCCTTGGCATAATTCATAATACCTGTGATGATGCTCCTAGGAACCCCAAAGTAGTCCATGCAAGAGGGAACCTTGTGGATGAAATGGGAAAGTGCTCCACTACCCAATTGATTAGTACACCTTAGAGAGATTAGCATCAAAATTATCTTCATGCGACCCTAGTGAGATACAATTGAATGCAATTTATTACTCATTGTATTGAAGAGGGTAAAGTAAAGCTGAGATACTCCAAGATTTAGTTAGTGTGACTTTCTTGGAAAACTGCACTCACAAAGATAGTTTGTGACACCTAGAGAGTGAACCAATAGGAGGCTTATGGCTTGGAGCCAACTTGACTTTATCCATCGTGTTCCAAAGAGCTCTCACAACGTGAAAAATTATTGAGTAAAAAATTTGTTATTTGAATAAGTGGAGAGTCAATCAAAGTTAAATCCACATGTTATTTCATCACAAAACTTACAAAGTGTTACTTTTCCTATTTTTTCACTTGTCTTAAGACAAGGAAAAACCTTGTCGAAAGTTACACCAAGTATTTTCATCACCACTTGGTTTACTCCTTTGTTTTCTTGTTGCCCATTTGGGAAAAAAGAAAACATATATACGTAGTGCTATTGATTGATTGTGTCCACCACTTTTGCACCCATTTACATTCGTCCTTGCTTGAGACTAGATGGTAAACATTGAAAGTGTGTTGGTACATATTTATATCTTGGTAGCCATCATCTTGATACCCATAATCAAGATTTCATATTGTAGCTAGGTTGTCTCATCATTGAATTCCTTTGAGTTGTTATGTTGCCCACATTATAGCCATACAATTGTGATACTTACGTCTTGTTTCCATTGTGAAACTTGATCTAAGTCTCTAAATTGTATTGTTACGCTTTACTTGCATACATAAAAACTTCTTGATATACTTAGGCTTAGTTTTTGATCCCAACATTGCCTTGAGTTTTTGAGAGTGTTGATGTTACGTTGTTCACATCACGATAACATCATTTTGATACTAAAATATTGATTTTCTTACAAATCTTGATTAACGTGTCCAAATAGTGTTGTTATGTTGCTCGCATTTGTAACTTCCATTTTCAAAGACTTGGACTTTGTTTGTGTCTAAAACTGGTTTTAGTATACCTTGTTGGGAGATCGTGTCAACACTTTCTTAGTATTTAGGTCTTGTTTATTTTAAACTTGACCTAAGTGGTGATATTGTGTTGTCACTATTTACTTTAAACCTATCTTGGAAAAACATAGGGAGTAAACTATTTTTGTGATTGGATTATAGTCTTGTACTTAATTTTTTCTCTAGATACTTCTTGTTATATAATATTGTGATTAGTGTGTCATTCATTATTCTATGGTGTCCTTGGTTCATGTTGCCTTTTGGATGTGTTACCATTCTTTATTTGAAATTATTTGTGATGATTTGACGTCATTACACTTCTTGGTTTGTTTTAGGGTCCATATTTGTAAAATGTCTAGTTGGTTTCGTTATGCTACTCGAAATTGACATAGAACTTTCTTCATCATGAAGGAGTTCAATCACCATATAGGTCTAGGAATTTGTACTCAATAATGCCAACCATGACTGATTATCGCATGGTTCCTCATACTTATGACAATAGGGAACCTAGGTTTCAACATTCCCATCAAAAGATGCCCATCACGACTAAACCTCATTTGGTTCTTTGCTAGAGAACCCATTCCAGTTACCTCTTTTCCCACCTTCATCTCATAGTTGGTGGTATGATTCTGATTCTTCTTATTCCTCTCAATATTCTGAAGATTCCAATCTAAAATACTCTTTGGATTCCCTCGGTCTTCTGAAGATTCTAATCTGAACTATTCCTCTAATTCAATCTCCTAAGTCACGGTCCTCCCTTTCTCATGCAGGCCTCCTTTATCAATCACCTCAACGACATCTTCCTCCTTTGAAGATTCGTGTGAGCTCAAAGTCCTTATAGTTAATCATTCAAGTCAACTTATAAATACTCTTAAGTATTTTTGGAACAATCCTATGTGTTTACCAACACTATGTCATCTTATGGGGGAACCCATGTCATCTTCTTCCACTCATACTCAGATATCCAAATCTAAGTCTACTTCATCTCTCGAGTCATCTTCTTCTATCAATCAGAATCCAATCCCTCTTTGGCCCTTGAGCCATTTCAAAAATATCATACCATATCCTCATCCATCTTCTAAAGATCGATGTTTGCATCCACATAGAATAATTCACAAGAAATGATGTGCTAAGATATCTTTTCGACACTATCCAATTCCTTTGTGGACACAATAAGGTCAAACCTTCCCCTCATCAAACATCTTCTAAATCTTCCACACTTGTTGGACCTATTTCTTCCAATCAACCTCTTATTTCCAACAACAATACATACCAATCGATTCATTTCAGAATGAAGAAGCGATTGGAGAATTTATAGGGGTACATGAAGATATTCCTCTAGAAGGTTACGAGCAAGAATTATCTTTAAACCTTAATACATTCACATATTGTGGGGAAGAGGTTGATTCCTTTTATCACAAAATAGAGGAAGACCCTAGGATCATCACACTTGAACCTCCTCTTATTCTTCCATCTTCACATTCTTCATTGCATGATGAAATGCCTGGGTCTGGCATTGATCCATGACCTATCTTCTCATTACCCAATCATTCTTTATCTATCATGATTCCTCAATCACAATCTCACCTTGGGTCACCACTTGGTAGCCCATTGTCTTCTTTTATATGTGGGCCACCTCCAAGAATCCCTTCATCATCTATTTGGGGTCACCTCCTAGTATCCCATTACCTTTCTATTCTTGGGCCACATCCTAGTAGCCCTTTATCTTCTATTTTTGGATCACCTCCTGGGTAGCCCATCCTCTTATATACTTGGGCCACATCCTAGTAGCCCTTCATCTTCAGTCTATGAGACACCTCTTGTTATACCACCCTTCTATACTTGGGATACATCCTAGTATCCCTTCATATTCAGTTTATGGGACACCTCTTGGTAGCCCATCCTCTTCTATACTTAGGCCACATCCTAGTATCCCTTCATCTTTAGTCTATGGGACACCTCTTAGTAGCCCATCCTCTTCAATTCTTGGACCATATCCTTTTCTTCCATCACATTATCCTTCTATCAATGATTGTGGAAATCCCACCATCATTTCTCACATCAATTCTAAACGTCCACTTTCTTCTCCCACTTCTTAGGATCAAACAAGTCACGTATTAGCTTATAGAAACCCAAACAATTTCTTTATCAAGCTAAGATAAAAAAATTCCAAGAGCTCCAAAGCTCCCAACAATTTAAACAATCATAAATTTCAGAATCAAACGCGATTCAAGAATGCACACCAACGCAACCATCAAGTATGGTGCAAAGTGCATAAACCTCTAGATAGGGAACTCAAGCTCCCACATATGAAATCCATGTTTCAAGATAAATCACAGTCATTTGTTGAGTATGAGCTCACCATGATCATCGAGATTAGAGATAATATGAATCTTGATAAGAAAACACACTTAATCTCCCTTATCAAGGAAATCACAAACATTGTTGTTGGATCTTATCATGTAGATTGATATTGATTGGTCCCAATTTCCCAAAATCAAAAAATCAAAAAAATTCAAAAATACAAAAAATGAGAAAACATTAAAATAGTACAACAAAAAAATCAAAGGTACAAAGATCAAACATTGCAATTAGGTATTGTATACACATGGATGTTCTTTCTTCCCTTTCTTTTCATTCCTCTGCAAGTCATCCACCATTTTCATCCCTTCGATGATATTTTGGTTAGTCTATTCACACACATTTTATGACATTTATCTCTATGGTATCCATTTGACCTTGGTCTTTCATCACCTTAGTAAATTAAAGAATGATTGACCTCTTAGAGATCCTATCACTATTTGCATCTAATAAACTTGTTACGAAGAACTTTTGGACATATTTATTGACACTAGCCAATGTCATCATCGCAATCACTTCCACATCCTTCCATCAAGCCATAAGTGGTTCTTAACCCCTTGTCAAAACAATCAAGAGAGATGAAATAAATTTTCGAACACGAAAAAAATCAATCAAAAAGATAAAATCTAAAAGAAAAATCAAATTGATATATAACTCTCTCTTGGGGTATTTCCAATATCTCTACCAGGGGCTATGGATACTTGGCTAATAGTAGAGAAATGTTGTGATTAGAATCAAATACATCTCTGTCGGGGCTATGAACACTGGATGGCAGCGGAGCAATGTAGGGCTCTCCTTCCACCCTCCATTCAAAAATAAAATTTGAAAATAAATCATTCCTACACATTGGCTAAGGTGTCTTCACTTGTTGTCTATCAAATCTTCCCTCCAAGAGGTAATAAATATCCATGTGTGCACATTGGATCTTGATGAGTGAACATGATTAATATGTTATGAAGTGTCTTTTTTGGACCTTGTTCAGACTCTTGCTTTAGTCTGTATCTTATCTCATGATTTGTGCCTTTGGCTAATCACTTTTTCATCGCTAATCTTCTAGCTACATTTTCCATATCCTTTCATAACATTTTCTATTCTTCTACTTTGTTCGAACATCCATGTGTATAATATTTCCTTTTTACCATGTTTGAGGGAAACTTTGTCCCTTCTTTCACTAAAATAATATTCTACTTCTTTTTCTATCATGTGTTTCTTGGCTTGCTTACGGTGGGGGCATGCTTTCTTTCCTATTAATTTATTGGTTTAAGTTCATCATCACGTTGAACCTATCCATATTGGCCTTGAACCTACTTCTATTTATGAAGAGTTTTCCTTTGTATATTCCCATCTAACACTAGGGGCATCCACATTTCTTCGTGTCCCTATACATAGCTTTGGAAAACTTCTAGAAAATCATAAAAACATTCGTATAACTTTAGAAAATCCCAAAACATTTAAATATGTTAGTTGGAAAAATCAAAACATTTAAATACATTTCAAAAATCCAAAAACAATTGGTAAGTGTCAAAGTCTAGTGTAGCACCTGCTCACTCCTTTTTGCACATGGGTACCCTTTTTGTGGCTAAGCACTCACCTTTGTGCATGTGTGCTCATTGTTGCGCCTCTGCGCGCCACCCTTTAACTCACTATGCTCTTTGTTGCACTTTTGTGCCCATGTTTGCGCATTCACGCCCTTTTTGTGTTTCCATGCTCCTTTTAACGCCTTCATGCCCGATATTCACACCTACACACCCAAGCCAATAAATTCATTACATGCATCATAAAATCAAAATTTTCTTTTAAATTATTTTATCACTCGTCATGATGGTTAGTATTAAACAAATAATCATTTTTCACCTTTTTTACACACTAGGCATGTCTTTTCTTCCCGACAAACCTTTTTGCTACTTGGGGCATATTTTTGCTTTCTAGTGTTATTTGGTGATGTCCCACAATATTTTCATTCTCCTAGATCATTTTCACCTTGTAAAATTTAAAAACCCAAAACATTGTTAATTTTTTTCAAAAATCCAAATAAAATGGTAAGATCATTTAAAAACCAAAAAAATTGGTAATTTTTTTCAAAAATCAAAAATTGGTAAATGACATGCAAATAGCTGAAGCATGTATCAAATGCATTGTCCTAGAACATCAAAAATTTTACTACAAAACATATTTCTTAGGTTCTTGGTTGTTCTTGTCACAAAAATTCACGATCATTTTGATCTACCTCCATTAACAAAGCTAGTTTGCTTACTACTATGTATGTACTCTTGTGCAACAACGAGTTCTTAGAGTACATGTCATAACCCACTAATGTTTTTTCATGGGACTACTTATGTCCTCCATTATTCCCCTCACATGTATCCTTGCTTGGGCACCATTTTAACCCTTGTCGTTAAACACGAACATTTGGGAACTAAAACTTGATAACAAAAAAATTGGTATAACTGTCTTAAATGTTGTTTGTTTGAGTATGGGTGCTGTAGTTGTTTCTTTGTTAGGTTAGCTGGTTTACTTTCTCATATTTCATTGCATTAGGTATGTTTTATGGAGTTACACATTTTTAATGCAATGAACATTATAGTTTTTCATGCTATTTTACACTTTTGTTGTATGTGTTTATTTTAATAAGAGTGGATGATGTAGATCATGAGCAACATGATGAAACAAAATTATTTATTAAATGATTGGATGCAAAATATATTCCTATATTCTTCACTATCATGTCTTATCACTATTCATTTTTCTTCCAAAACACCTGGGGCAATAAAAATCATTTTTATCCCTACCTTATTTCTTCTATCTGTTTCCTTCAAAATTTTCAATCGTCAATTAACTTCTACTATTACCCAATCGACACTCGAGGGGGCATCCTTCATTCTACTATTTTTTCTTCAAACTTTACTTGTTTATGATTGTTTACTATGTTTGAAGTGATGTCACTTCACGTCAAACAGGGGAAAATGTAGACACCTAAAATCCACTTACATAGTTTTATTGCTAAAAGCATGCTAATTACCCTCATTCTTACCATTTTCATTATAATTAGTGATTTCCACTAATTAACTAATGTTTCCCTCTATTTTGGTTAATTAACGATGTTTTTTATTAACTAACCTCTATCATATTCCAAATGCCAATTGACAACACATCGTTAGTTATTATCCTCTTTCGAGAAAACAATTAGCAATTATTAGCTAATTAAGCCTATTTACCCTTGTATTTGATCAATAAACCTTCTTATTAGTTAATACCCCTCTTCCAACCATTCAAAATCATTCCATTTTCCTCCAAGACATCTCAAAAGGCTTCAAAATCTTATCCTAGCCTCTTAATTGATCCTAATTGGTCAATTAAGGCACCTCACATGCTAATCACTTGTTAATTTCACTAATCATGATTAACAAGCCTTAATCTACTTTATCTTTTAGTCCCACATGCACCAAGATGCAAGTTTTCCCCAAATAGAAAACTATAAAAAGGACTCAAGCTCCATACTTTACACCATGTTTTGAATAACATTAATCATATAAGACATATGATCAAGAGCCTTACTTCCATTGATGGATTAACTTGCTCAATCTTTGCATCCAATCTTCATGCTTGGTTAGTAGAGGAATATCTAATATGGCCTTGTATCCATTGTTAGAGAGATCATTTCACCATTATGAAGTAGAAACAACCCAATTTGATTTGTTATTGGTCTTCATAGGTCCATTTTAATTAGTAATTCACACTAAGTAGGTATGCTTTATGTTGGTGTAAATAATCATTTACACCTAATAAGCCCATGTGAGCTAATAATTGTTATTAGTTTTATTTTATTAGGAGTTTGTTTAAACTCCCATAACTAGTTTAGATTGGTATCTCTAGTTTAGAGGGTTTGTTATCTCTACTTTAGATTGGCATCCCTTGTATCTAGGAGTATCAAACTACTTGTTAAAACTATTTAAATGGTTCTCCCGAATTGAGAATCATCAGAGTTAAATCATTATTTTCTCTGTTCCTTTATATTTGTTCCTAATATATTTTCTTGAGTTATTTCTTTGTGCTCACTTCTCCTGTACTAGATCTCGTATGCTAGTTTTCTCATGGTATCAGAGCTTGTTGTAGCAGGAGAGTTGAGCCGGTCAACAGTGGAAGGTTGTTCGCTCATTGAGAATTTTTTTTGGACGTGTGGAGTGTGGAGTGTTATTCTGTGACTACGTGGACTTTCTTGATCCATCAAGTTGCTCCATTTTTTCATGGTAGTCGTCTCTTTCGGCTCGTGCTAGTTTTGGGGCTCTTTCTTTGACTGGTGGACATTTGCCTTGCGGCCTGCGTATGGTTTTGGTGCTTTTTGGCATGGTCACGATTTGATTTGGCTCTTTGTGGCTACCTTGGTGTCCTGTTATTGCCTTCTTTGCCCATTCTATACCTTGCTGAAGTTTTTCACTACCTTTTGGGCTTCTCTGCTTATTCTGTTTCCTCTGTTAGAAAACTCAATAAAAGAGAAATATTGTTTGCCTCCCTGGACAGCAGTTCGGAGTTCATTATGGCCTTGGCCCACGTAGTGGTGGTCGTACCTGCCTGCCATATGCTTGCTCACTAACATGCAGCAACTAGTATTCATATTTGCTTCCATGGCGATTAATCTGTAAGTTCATGCACAACCTTATCTGATTGGCCGAGATAAAAGCATTTAAAAAAAAACTATAGTATTAAATTTTTAAATTTTTCTATAGTTTGTTATTAAAAATTGCATTATGGGGGGAAATTAATGCTTTTGAGGCCAATTAATACTTTGTTTGTGGGCTGTTTGTAAACCAGGACAAATTTGTATTCCTTGTTTCCTCCCGAGTCCAACGAGTGGTCACACAACCATATTTTTCTTCTATTTGGTCAATATTATAATCAGTGAGCAATTTTTTTATTAAAAATTGACTTATTTTATGGGAAATTGAAAGTTTAATAACTTTTGCATGGTAACTCGAAATTGAGTGCCATTTTTTGCAAAAGTTGATTATTTTTCATTCCCATTGCATTAAAGCAAATTTCATTAAAAAGTGCAACTTTGGAAAATAACCTTATTGAAACCATGTCAAGAGCCTTTTTATCATCCTCATCTTTTGGCCATACCAGGGATCTACGGTTGTTCGAGCCTCTAAACTCGACAAATTACCATGCCTGGAAACTGAAGATGCAATAACTCTTATAGTCTCATGGATTATGGCGTGTGTTCGATGATACAGTTCCCTCTTTCACCACAGAGAAGGACAAGTACATGTATGCATGCAAGCAAGATGAAGCTCTTGGATCGATCACGTTGAATGTAGTGGATAACCTCTAGATTCATATTTCCATAGCCACAACTCTGAAAGAGGTATGGGAAAAATTTGAATCTTTGTTTGGCAAGATAAACAAGTTCAAATTAATTCAACTGGATCATGAATTAAACTCTTTATCGCCTTCATATTTTCCTTCCATAGAAGAATTTCTGTCAAAATTTAAAGAGATTTGTAGTTAGTTGAAAGCAGGTGGTAGAACTAAAAAGGATGACAAATGCATATATACAATCCTAACTAAACTAAAGGGTCCATTTTCTGTATTTACGTCAACCTTCTTTTCTACTATGGATGCACTAGACACTTAGTTTAAAATGCCTTCATTTGAACAATTTTGTGAACGTCTCTCATGAGAACAAGCAAAATTAATCTCTCTAGATGCTATGCCTACATCGAATCATGCTCTTGTGGCCAATTCTCCTAAGAAAAATTGGAAAAACAAACCCAAGCAAAGCTATGATAAGCCTGTACCCTCTCACAATATGGTTTCTAATCCTTCTATTGACACTTCTAAACCACAGAAAAATGGTAAAAATAAGAGACCATTCCATAAGTGGGTGTTTGATCCTTGTTCCTTTTGTGGGGGGAAAAATCATCCTAAATCCAGATGTTTTTGAAGTTGGAAGCATTAGAAAAGGCTTTAAAACAACACAAGATCATTGTTCCATCACCTTCATCTGCTTCCAATGTTGGCAAGGGTAAAACTCTTTCTGCTAGAGATTTTTCTCCTTTTCAAGATAGGTGGATTCTTGACTCAAGGGCTTCTCATCATATTACACATTGCAAGGATTTGTTGACTTCTATTTCTGCTTGCAACACTTCACAAATTTTGGTGGGAAATTCTACTTCTGTAGATGTATTGGGTTCTGGTACTGTAAAAATGCCAAATGGGCATCTAAATAATGTTCTTTATGTTCCCCATATGTCTAACAATTTTCTTTCCATATATCAAATATGTAACTCTGGTGATGGTAGAACTGTTGAATTCTCACCAGATAAGGTTGTCATTAGGGAACTTCATGATCATGATGATATTGTAGCTACAGGAACTATGGATTCATGTTCACATTTGTATGTATTTGAGAGCTTTGATAACTCTGTAGGATCTTCACTAATTGCTCATGCTGATTCTTTGAGCAAAGTGGCATGAGAGGTTTGGTCACCTCAATTATAGATATCTGTAGCAGCTCTCTTCACAGAATATGGTCACAGGACTTCCAAAGGTAAAATCACATGATGGTGTCTGCCCTGGTTGTATGTTGGGTAAGCAACACTTGGATCCTTTTCCAAAAGGTCAAGCAAAAAGAGCTACGGCTTGTCTTGAGTTGGTACATAGTGATCTAACTTATTTTCCTCATAGATCATTTTCTGGTGCTAAGTATGTACTCACATTCATAGATGATTTTACTAGGAAAACTTGGGTGTACTTTCTAAAATACAAAAGTGATTTCCTAGAACATTTCAAAGTTTTTAAGGCTATTGTAGAGAAACAATCTAGACATTGTATTAAAATACTCCACATAGATAATGGGGGGGAATATGAGAGTAATGCATTTACTTGCTTTTTGTGCTAATCATGGAATTGTGCACCAAGTATATTGTTCCTCACACCCCTCAACAAAATGGAGTTGCTAAATGAAAGAACCGAACACTCAAGGAAATGGCAAATTGCATGGTTCAGTCCAAGAACATGGCACCTCAGTTCTGGGCGGAAGTAGTCAACTGTGCAAATCATATTCAAAACAAAATGCCACATAAAGTAGTGCAAGGGGTTACTCCTGAGGAGGCATGGTCGGGTGAAAAACCTGACGTATCAAAATTGGGTCTTTGGTTGTAAGGCTTGGGCCTTTGTTCTTGATGACACTCGGAAAACCATGGAGAAGAAAAGCAAAGAACTCATTTTTGTTGGTCATTGTGAGCATGTGAAGGCATATCGCCTCTTCGATCCTGCTACCAAAGATGTTGTGTTTCGGTGGGATGTTTGAGTTGATGAGACCAAGGCTCCTTTAGATCATATAGTAGTTCTTCCATCTCCATTATTTCCTCCTGCTCCTGCCACTAATGATGATTTTGATGGGCCCCCTGATCCTGATCCTATTGCTCCTGCTCCGAAATGGCTGAGATCTACATTGGCTATAGTAGGTGATTTGGCGGGTGATTCATGAGATCTACGACATACTAGAGCTGAGACTTCTGGTGTTGTCAATCATTGGCCCTATTCTGGTATGGCTCTTATGAGCCAAGATATTTCTAATGATCTTGTTCTTTTTTCATAGGCATCTGAAAACCCAGAATGGGATTCAACAATGCAAGATGAATATTCTTCACTTATGAAGAATAATACTTGGGATTTGGTTCCTCTTCCTAAGGGAAGAAAGCTTGTACAATGTAAATGGGTCTATAAGACCAAATATGCAGCTAATGGATTGGTTGAAAAATACAAGGCACGTCTTGTCGCCAAGGGGTATTCTCAAGTTGAAGGAGTAGATTACTTTAAAAAATTTTCTCCTGTCGTAAAGATGGATTATGTTCACCTTGTTCTCTCTCTTGCTTGCTTCTCATTGATGGTCAGTATATTAGATGGACGTGAAGAGTGTATTTTTGCATGGTGATCTCCATGAGGAGATTTATATGGAGAAACCTCAGGGGTTTGTACATGACTCTTCACTAGTTTGTAGACTTCGACATTCACTCTATGGTCTTAAACAAGCCCCTCGGGCTTGGTATGAGAAGATGGATGCTTTCTTGTTGTCTATTGGCTTTCATCATTGTAAGATTGATCATACAGTTTATGTCCTGAAGACTGATGATGACTTGCTTCTATTGGTATTATATGTTGATGATCTCCTCATTACTAGTAGTTCAAATTCTCTAACATAGGACATTAAATAGAAATTGAAAGTAGAATTTGATATGACAGATATGGGATTGTTGCACTACTTTCTTGGCCTACAAGTTCACCAATCTACTGAGGGCATCTCTATTTTTCAGAAGAAGTATGCTATAGATTTGCTTCAGAGATTTCATATGGCTAATTGCAAGCCATCTTCCACACCTTACCAGTCAGGTATTGAATTAACTGCTGCATGTAAGTCTAAACTAGTTGATGCCACTTTGTATAGACAATTGGTTGGGAGCCTTTTGTATCTTACTCATAGTCGTCCTGATATCACCTTTGTTATTAATCTTGTCTCTCAATTTTCACATGAGCCTCATGAGAGTCACTGGGAAGCAACCAAGTGGATTTTGAGATATCTTCGGGGGACTTTGAGTTTTGGTATTCATTACACACCTCATATTGTTCCCAGTATTGAGGTATTTACAGATTCTGATTAGGGTGGATGTCGCGATACTCACAAATCCACATCTGGCTATCTTTTTCATCTTGGTTCTATTCCAGTTGCTGGTCTTATGAAAATCAAAATACCATTGCATTATCATCCACTGAGGCCAAGTATCGAGTCTTTGTGATAAGGCGGGAGGTTATTTGGCATTGTTAGATTCTTGGTGAGTTTGGTTTTTCACAGGAGTCTCCTTCCATTCTTTGGTGTGATAACCAAAGTGCTATTCACATTGCACGTAATCCTATTGAGCATTAGTGCATGAAGCATATAGAGATCCACATGCACTTCATTCGATAGTTGATTCAGGATGGGGTCGTTCAGATGGAGTTTGTTCCTACAGTGCCGATCAACTCGCATATATCTTCACTAAACACTTGGCTTCCCCACTATTTGGAGTTGTAAGACAAGCTTGGGGTGAAGGAAGTTGTTCTTGGGGGGAGCTTGTATATTCCTTCCTTCTTTTCTAGTATTGTATCGAGTACCTTATTGGCCTAGTAGCTAGGACCCTTCTTTCTCTTTTCTCCCTAGCATTCGCTTATGAGAGGGTGTTGGTGTAAATAATCATTTACACCTAATAAGCTCATGTGAGCTAATAATTGTTATTAGTTTTATTTTATTATGAGTTTTTTTAAACTCCTGTACCTAGTTTAGATTGGTATCTCTAGTTTAGAGGGTTTGTTATCTCTACTTTAGATTGGCATCCCTTGTATCTAGGAGTATCAAACTACTTGTTAAAACTATTTAAATGGTTCTCCCAAATTGAGAATCATCAGAGTTAAATCATTATTTTCTCTGTTCCTTTATATTTGTTCCTAATATATTTTCCTGAGTTATTGTTTTATGCTCACTTCTCCTGTACTAGATCCGTATGCAAGTTTTTTCACTTTAACTTAGATTGATTGATATCATGTTAGTTTTCTTAAGAATTACAATAAGCTAAGATCTTGATGTTAATATTGTAAATTTTTAGCTTTGATAATAGACTATGTGGTGTTATTCTAGTTATTTATCCTTGCAAGAGCTTTGGTAGTGCACACTATACAAGCCTAAAATGGAGAAGTAGGACTTGATAAAGCCATAAGAAGGGTCTCGCAAGTGTACTACTGTCTAAAGCTAGATGTTGTTTGGATTTTTCATGAGATTTTCTAACTCGATTGTATATTAGTGTTATTAATAGGTGTGAAGGATAACAAGGATGCTTTAAGACTATACTCTCATGATTAAAATATATCATCTTGTTGAAGGGTTGCATAATATGACACCTAGATCCGAGAATTTTGATTGATAATTCAAAGAATAAGAATTAGTGCTCTGTTATGCATTGTAGTAATTTGAAGATTGAGAGATGGAAATTTAGCTATGATATTACGAAGTTAAGAGATGATATTCATATGTTTTAAGGTTTGTCAACATGTTTATGAAAAGGTTCGGTGTGGATAGTGAACATAGAGGTCAAATTTATGAAAGATGAGTCATTCATCTTGTGTAATAGTTTAATTAGAATCAGCTAAAAAGAGAAACATTATTCTCCAAGTATTTTCATGTGTTAATTGTGCTTACAAGGTGGTTATTTATTTCTTGGTTCAAGATTGAAGTGTGTCAAGAGTTTTCATGCATCATTAAATTTGGATGGAGAAAGTCAAGGAAGTGTTAAGTCTATGAATTGAAAAGAGTAATTTTTTTATTTGATATGAGTCATGAAAATCCTGTACATGGATGTTTGAGGCCTACATTATTGTCTCAAGAATGATTTTGGAATGCCTAGATAGTTTTTATATCATTTATGTCTAAGATAAATAATTGAAGCATGATAAAGGACTATGAAGAATCACGAGTTATAAATTTTAGATTGATTACATAGGTGTATGGTTGAGTAGGGTTAGTGACGTTGTCTCAAACTGGTATATAGGCTAGTGAGTTGGTTTATAAAGATTAAGTGTCTACTACACTTGATATGTGAACAAAATATATATTGTAAAACTAGCAGGTATGATCTCTTTCATCATATCAAGACAGTGAAATAATGTGAAGTTGTGAAATGTATGCTATAGTTCTAAAAAGTTCTATTGATGTAGGGGAGCCGATCTTGAGAATTGAAGTAAGTGTAAGGATATAATGATGATGGTATGGGCACATATAAAGTCTATGAAGGTGCTTCAATCTAAGGTATAGTTATGAGATTCATTACTTGTTATCCAATTTTACCCCCGACAAAAATTGAAAACTTGAAAAAATGGACTTGGGCAACCGATAGAGCTTCATTGATGAATCTAGAAGAAAACATGTATTTTCATGTTTTTGGGCACTTGGAACCATTTTGATGCATTCTCCTCTCTGTAGGCTTCAAAATTCCATACTTAGCTAAAACATTGCAAAAAATGGTTAAATTTTGGAAAATTGGCTTGGGGGCACTTTAATCCATTTTCCTAACTCCTCGATCTTCACTTGGGAAAAAACTAAAAATTAATTCAAGAAAACTAGAAAAAGGTTCAAAAATGATAAGGAGATGAAGAAGGGCTTGGTGATCTCATGAGCGAGCTACTTAGTGAGCTAAAGTAGTGAGAGATAAGATCCATGAGTCTAGCCACCCCAAACCCTCACAAGGTGAGTCGGAGGAGTTACTTGGTTTTTCCACCCCGATGACTACAAAGAAAAGGATAGCTCAAATTACGAGTGACGTAATCTCAAAATTCCTCAAAGATAAGGTCCAGAGAAGAGCTATCCAAAGTTTAGATGTGTCATAGGTGTAAGTAAAGCTCACACAGGTTCCCGGTTCGAGCGGTTCAAAAATCCTGAAACACTAAGGTAGGTGAGTTTGAAGTGTTGTGGGAATGTGGCATGCCATTACTTGAAGCAAGGCTCAATCCATAACCCAAGTCAAGTCGAGTTGAAACCACGAAAAGTAAGCGAGATGGTGAGTTAGAGTAATGCGGGGTTGTGGGATGAAGGGCCGTGAGAAGAGCTATCCGGAGTTTTAATGTGTCATAGCTCCAAGTAAAGCTCACTCGGGTTCTTGATTTGAGAAGTTCAAAAATTTGAAAGCTTTGATGCCATTAACCTACATGTTGTGCCCCAGGAGGTTGAACAAAGACGCAAACCAAATGATGTCCCTTGGCTCTCAATTCTCACTTGCTGAGGATTTCATCAAGGGGAATTCCCAACATATCAAAATGGTGGTTAGGCCATTTATCCCGCACAATTAGACTTGATGTCAGGTATTTGATAATGATGAACAAATTGTGTAGTTTATCCAAAATAAGGCAGAGTTCTCCTCAAAGATGCAAGCTAATTTGCAAGAGATATATGGGGATCAAATTATTCAACTAAAATAAAAAAAAGTTACCCAAGGGATTAGTTACTTTAGAAACAAATTCTAAACCATTCGGGAAAAAATAGATGCCTATTAACTCACTTCTCTCACTTAATATGCAAGAAGAATTAACAAAGTTGAGGGATGAAGGGATAATATAGACCACAAGGTATTCTTCATGCGTGGAAAATCTTGTTCTGTTAGAAAGAAAAATGAAGATATATGGTTGTGTGTGGATTTCAGGAATTTAAATGAGGCTTCCATCAAGGATAAATATTCATTACCTAACATGGATAATATGTTACTGACTAGTCACCGGATCTTAATTGCTCTTTACATTAGATGGATTATCGGGATATAATCAAGTGGTTGTGAAGAAATAAGAAATAATTAAAAGTACTATCACCACTCCATGGGGTACGTATGTATATGTGAGAATGGAATTTGGATTAATGAATGATGGGTCTACCTTCTAAAGAGCTATGGATGTTTCCTTTGCGGGTTACATTAATGACTTTATTGCAGTATATCATGATGATGTAATTGTATTCTCCAGAAGAGAAATGACCACTTTAGCCACGTGGAATTTTTTTAATAAGATACACGAAGTATGGAATTTCATTAAATCTTAAAAATGTCATTATGGAGTTCAAAATGAAAAATTATTGGGGGCATGTTATGTCAAAGGAAGGGGACATGATAGATCCCGAGAGAGGAAGCAATTGGTAAAGTTCCTATCCCTAAAAATAGAAACAATATTCAATCCTTTTCTCGTCAAATTAATTTTATCAAGAGGTTTATTTCTAATTTTTGTTAGATAACCCTTCCTATAACAAGCATGCTGAAAAAGGACCAAATCGTCAAATGTGAAGAAGAAGCCATCCAAGATTTCAATGCAATAAAAGAAGAATTGAAGAATACCCCAATACTAACAAGTCCTGATTATAAAAAGGTTTTTCGAGATAATCTCTTTTGCATTTGAGAATACCATTGCATCGGTGTTATTGTTATCAAAAAAGGATGATGAAGGAAATGAAATACCTATTTATTTTTTCAGTAAAGTGTTGTAAGCTCTTGAGTTAAAGTACACTATCATTGAAAAACAATCTTTTTCTTTGGCGAGAGCTACCAAAATTTTAGGCCTTACATCTTGAGTTCCAAGATTGTAGCCTATGTTCTCTATACAATGGTTAAGGATATTTTATCAAAGATAGAAATTTCTAGCAAAATATGCCATTGGGTGAATAAGCTACAAGAATATGATATGTATATACAAACCACCAAATTGGTTAGGGGTTTGCGTCTTGCAAAATTGATGGCAAAAAGCAACTTGCAAGTAATGGAGATAAATGAAGTTAAAGAAGGACATATGGATGTTCAAGAGAAGCTAATAAATTCCACATGGTACAAAGATATAATATTTTACCTCAGAAATTTGGAGTGTCCAGGTTATTTAGATAAAAATCAGAGAAGGAAACTGAAATTGGCCTCCCAAAAATATGTTATAACTGAATATGGGTTGGCTGGAAAAATCCTGAGGGGGCCCTCTTGAGATGCATCATAGAAGAAGAAGCCCCAAGATTATTGTAGAACTACATGGGGGAGTATGTGGAGGTCATTTTGCAAGAAGAGTGACTGCTCGTAAGATTTTTAAAGAAAGTTACTAGTGGCCAACACTTTTTAAAGATACAACATTGTTAATTTGAAAGTGTGAAAGTTGTCAAAGGTTTTCTGGGAGAATGAAAGCTTCAGTGCTTTACCTTTGCAACTAGTATCAATAGAAGCTCCTTTTAAACAATGGGGGATGGATTTCATTGGAGAAATATCATATTCCTCAAGTGCTAGACATAGATGGATCTTGGTTGCTACTGACTACTTCACCAAGTGGGTTGAATCTATCCCTACCAAGAAGGCAACTCACCAAGTAGTCATGGATTTCATTATGAATAATATAATTTGTAGGTTTGGAGTACTTGCAAAAATAGTTGTTGATAATGCTATGAGCTTTAGGGCTAAACCATTAGTAACTATGTGTCAAGAGTATGGAATCAGTTTGACATATGCATCCAATTACAATCCTCGGGGGAATGGTCAAGCTGAATCAAGTAATAAAAATTTTCTCAAGATAATTAGGAGGACATTAGAAGTTAATAAAAGAAAGTGGGGTGAGCAGCTAAAATTTTCTTTGTGGGTAGATAGGATCACTACTAAAAGAGCTACTAGAAAAAGTCCCTTTGAATTAGTTTATGGAGTTCATGGATCTTTAACCTTACATATGCAATTATCTTCCTATTAGTTCATGCAACAACTTGAAGATGAAGAAGTAAACCCTACGAATCCAGGATTAATCAAATAGTGGAATTGGATGAAGAAAGAAGGGAATCTCACCAAAGACACCTCAATTTTAGGGAGAAGCTTAAGAAAATATTTGATAAAAAGGTGACTCCTAGAACTTTTAATGTTGGGGACCTTGTTTTTGTGGGACAGCAGGCATGAGGACAAAGGAAAACATGGAAAATTTGATACCTTGTGGATGGGTCCTTATTCTATTGATATAAGAATTGGTGAGCACACCTTCTTCTTGAAAGATTTGGAAGGAGACTTGTTGGAGTTGTATGTTAATGGCAGGCATCTCAAACACTTTCTAGATTGAACACATACAATCAAGGTATGAACTCTTGTACAGTGTATAGTCCTGTTGGTTTTTTCTTTTGTTTTTGTTTTTGTTTCCCTTTTCATTTTCTGGTCTATAGTGACCAATTGCCTTGGTATTTCAGGTGTGTTTTTGTGAAATATGTTGGCCTTGTTTGACCTTGTGCATGTTTTTGAAAGACTCCGTTTCCCAATGGACTAAGGCACTTTGTTTGTAAAATGTTCATTTTATTTGGTTATTGTGGTACCCACAGTGGGGTGCCCATCCCCGAGTCGAGCGGTGTTAGTGCTCAATTTGATCTCGCCCTTTATTTCAAGTGTGCTTTCGAAATTTTCCTTTGGTGGTTTGTCATGTTACAGAAATATTGTTCATAGTGTGAACACTTAGGAGTGGTTTGGGTTATTTGGTAGTAATAGTTTTTAATATTTATAAAATAATATATGCGTGTACAAAATAGTTGTAATGCACAACTCATAGAAGTATAGATTTTTTTTCTCCCAAATTTGGAAAGGGTCCGAGAAGATGTTGGAGTTATAAATTAAAATTGCCATAACTTTCGATTGGTAACTCAGTTAATGTGCCATTTTTTTAAAATGTATATTTTTGGATCTCTACACATTGATCCTATGTTTTCTGTTACTGAAAAAAAAAATCAAATTTTCCATTTTTGGCAAATATATAAAAAAAATTACTTTCTGTGTTTAAAGTTTATTGTAAGGGTGAATTTTCGACTAAGTTTGACACCTATTATGGAAATTCCATTAGATAAATTCAATGGATTAAATTTTCACACATGGAAGGTGAAAATACAAATGCAATTAATGAACAAGAACCTTTTGGGAATTGTGAGTGGAAAAGAACTAGAACTTGAATAGAAGGAGGATGAAGATGACTACCAATACTAAGTAGTGCCTGATGGAGGATGGAGGAAAATTGATATCTCTTATTAGTCACCAACAAAAAAATTACTTCATGGTATTAGCGACATTTTATTTTTGTTGTGTGGTGTGTTTACTTTATGTTGTAATAATGAACATAAGTAACATTCTTGTTTAAACCTCCTTCATGAGCATAATTTATGAGAAAAAATGATGTGAGCAAAATAATGTACGATGTTATGTAGTGGTTGGTTCCACTAGAAAACCATTTTCTGAGTTGGAGGTTCTCTTTGAAAACCTCATATTGTTTGAGTTGTTGGTACTCATTGAAAACCTTCATTTCTTTGTAGATCATGAGTAGGTACAGGAGATAGCTTTCCCCATGTTCACACTAAGGGGGTGATTGTTACAGAAATATTGTTCATAGTGTGAACACTTAGGAGTGGTTTGGGTTATTTGGTAGTAATAGTTTTTAATATTTATAAAATAATATATGAGTGTGCAAAACAATTGTAATGCACAACTCATAGTTGAGATATATTTGGGATATTGAGAGGACTTAGAGATTAGCCTTGACTCCTTACTTATAGGAGTTCATTGAGCTATTTATATGTAATATTTCCATTGAGAATTTATCCCGAATGAATTACAATATCTCTAGTTTTATTATTTTATTGTGTAATGTTTTGTTTTTTATTTGATTAAATCATGGATATTTACAAGATGTCAATGTCAAAAATACATATGCTTGAAAGATGCAGTCATGTTTCAAACAAACAAAATCCCATGTTTTTGTTTGTTAATCCGATGTGAATCCTCTTTTTGGTCGAGGAATGTGGTAATCGTGTCGTCCCTGAAAATCCTTATGAAAGAATCGATTAAAGATCATGATTATCCTCAAAAATTCATCTTGTATAGTTCTTGTGATATCCAATGTAAATTGCACTTAGTCCTTTAATGCCGAAGATACGTGGCATAATATAACTGGTGGCGCTATGATGGGTTGTGTTTGTAAAATTGCACAATTTTCATGACAACTATAAAATGCAAGCCTAGCTCTAAAACCCAGTAGAATATTCTAGGGAATATTTGAGTTACGAGTGCTTCTCGAAGAGAATACATGTCTAAATATGGTTGGAGTGGGGAAGTGGATCATCGGTGCAGTTTTGCACCAAAGGAAAATTATAGTGCAAAGTGTGAATATGCCTCGAAGCTCGATAGAGGACACATGTCAGTTTTCTAGGCAAAGTCAACAGGTGGATGCTCGGGTCAATAATGCAATCTTGCACTTATGTGAAAGATTAGTTAAAAATGTAAATGAGCTCCACACCTCAACCACCTTTCGATTGAAATAGTTGGCAACCCATCATCAAAAGTTAAGAGGCAAAGATTTAGGTCAAGGTTGTAAACTTACACTCATTTGAAAGGTAGTGCAAATGTGCTAGAAGACTCCATAGCCCTGCAAAGAACCCGATTAATCCATGTGGACGATCCATGTTCAATTGAAGAAAGCAAGATTGATGGCTAGGATATAATGTATTTATGGCTGCCGCCATTAATACATTTTTGCATGAATTAAGGTAGAACTCTTAAAAGCTTCCAAGTATTTTGAAATGTTACCACTACATACGAATATTTGGGTGACCTAGCTGTGTGAATTGACCAAAGGAAAGGAGAAAAATCAAGTGAGAAGTGGAAAATTTGAGCTAAAGAATTGGGAAGTGTGAAATCAGAAGGGAAGTTCATAGAGTTTTTAAAAAATGGGTAAGTCTTAGCTCTACGATTACTGATTCTCAATAGGCAAGTTAAAAATTAAAAGAAAATATTTGCAAGATTAGGACCCTAGCATCGATTTTCCACGTAGGTTCTAACATTACTAGTGGTTTAGATAAGGTCGAGGACACACGGTTGTTGATAATAAGAAGGGATCCTGAATGAGTGGTGATAAATGTAAGAGGGTGAATGTAAAAGAAATCTCCAAAGGAGGTGTAGTAGTGGGAGTGCTTGGAGGTAACTTGCAAGGGATGAATGGAATAATAAGGCTATACAAATGATAAGGCATAAATAAAATAGGGGTAAGCAACCTTGATAGATGGTAGAGGATGTAACGAGAGGTATCACAAGCAAGAACGAAGCTTGAATGAGTAGTGCGGAAGTGAGATGTATGTTGAATAATTCTGTAAGGTAGGTGAAGTGATGCGTGGCACCCTATGTGATGAAGAGTGGAATGTAGATGTAGTAATGAGTTGTGTGATAAGTGGAGTGTATATGAGTGAAGAAAATGAAGAAGTAGAAGCCATGGTGGGCAAGATGGAATCATATGATGATATATATGGTTGAGAGCTAGATAGAGGTGGTGATAATGTGGAAGACTCCAAAAAATGTGGGGGTGAAACCACATCCAAAGTGGAAGGAAATGATAGTGGAGGTGGATAATGAGTGATTAGGTGAGCACAATGGTGTTGAGTCCAAGGTGGAAGCATGTAAGATAGTGGGTTGTGAAGTGTTTGATTTAGATGATGAAACACTAAGTGCACATGATGATTGTGATGTATTGGGGAATGATGAATTAGATAGATGAAACATGACACCCAGAGAGAAGATGTGGAAATAGGATTCTATGAAGTGAGTGGATGGTCATTATTAGATGGAGGAGGAGGAGATGGTGGTTCAAAAATAATGTCCCCTTTTGAGAAAATATTGAATGATGTTTTGGAGTTGAGGACATGAATCAGTGGGATGACCATCAGTACAAAGGTAAAAAATATGTCATGGGAGGAATACCACAATGGTGGGGGTGGTTTGGTATGGAGAGTAATGAAATTGGAGTTGAGAAAATTTTGGAGAATAGATGAATTTGACTCGAGAAATGAGGTGAATTTTTGAGGGGGTTGGATGAAGCTAAAAGCCTTAGGGGAATGTAATGAATGTGAATATGTGGGTATAGAAGGTGATGAAGTATGAGGAGGATCTGATTGGTGGACATGGTGAACATGGGAGTGGGATGGTGTGGTAGGTAGTGGAGGAATGGAAATAAGAGGAAAGGAGGGAGGATGACCAAGATGAACATCCTTGAGGCATTGTGTCATGTGCATGACCTCATCAAATGTGTGTAACGATTGAATTTTCAAGTGGTGGGAGATGTGAGGATGAAAATTTTGGAAAAGAGGTCAATAAGCTCAGATTGTGGGAGGGGAAATGAAAGGCGGTGAACAAGAGCATGCCAACACACAACAAATTCAATCATAGACTTGTTATGGGATTTTAGAAGCATGTGAAGGTCAACAAATGTGGCTTTGGGTGTAATATGGATGGAAAAGTGAGATAAAAAGTTATCCACGAGTATAGTGAATGTGAAAAGGATAATTTGTGGAAGGAGTGAGTATCAATCAAGTGTGCAACCAGTGAGTGAAATTGGGAAAGTGCATAGGAGGAGAGCATCATCATGTTGGATAAGGTGGCATGTGAAGACTAGGAAAAACAACAGATAAAATGGATAAAAGCGATATTTGCAAACCTCCCCGCACTTTTCAAGCAACCTCGAGTAAGGTTGTGTGATATTTCAAGATGTGTAACCTTGTAAAATTACTGATTTTTGGGTGCTCTTGAGTGACCTCCAAACATGGATTGACCAATGCTACGAACACGCTTTTGGAAGATTCTAATATGCAAATATTAGAGGCAAATTAGCAGAGTTTTGTGTTGAAAATATAAGAGATTAAGCCTAAATTTTATAGAGGCGAAGTGGTTCTAAGTTAGTTAAACACGGTTGAATGCACATGTTAAAAATAGTAATTGAGGGGACCGAGCGTTGTGGGAAGAATCAATTCCATTCGGGAAAGTAAAGGAATTAATTAGCGAAGTTTCATCCGAAAGGTGGTTGTACATGCAATTTAATTTCCCCACCTTTCTAGGATTCTAGAAGTGTAGTTGAGTGGATTGGTTTAGTGGAGTCTAACCGGAGTTTCTTGGGATGAGGATTTGGAGTCCATGTGGGGTCCAAAGTGGTTGTTATAATGTGCACACTAATTAATCATTTAATTATTAAATGATAATTAAACTTAGTAAAAGAGGTACTAGGGATTAATTTAATTAATCCAAAGGGGTATAATGTGTATGATTTAATCAATTTAATGAATCAATAACAAATGGTTGAATAACAAGATGTATTGGGATAGCATTGAGAACAAGTGTGTAATTTAGGGTGTCTACATTTTCCCCTCTTTAAAGTTCTATTTCCAAAGAGGGAATAGGATCATCTTTGGAAGAGTGGAGTAAAGTGACTCCTTATGACACTCTTGCTAGATCCATTATACAAATGATCGAAAAGAAATTTCCCCTTTTTGTGACTTTCCCTAAGAAGAGTTAGCATATCATGCAAAGGGAAGAAAGTAATAGTTGTAAGATTAGAACGATCACTACGGTAATAGATAAAGGTATGCATTTACCAAGATTCTATTTAAATGTTGAAAGGTTTAATTCAAGGGTTTTCTAATTGTAGGATTTCTGTGATAAGTGAATGTTTGTTCAACAATTTTATTATTTTATTATTTTTTTGGATTTTGAAATATATGATATTTTTATTTTGAAATAGTTTTTTTTTTTGGATTTGTACGAGTTTTGAAATAAAAATGCAAATAAATGCAAACAAACATGAATACAGAACAAAAAGGAAAGCATTCCATGGCTTAAGTAAACTAAGAGGAAAACACAACACATGCAAGTGACAAAAAGACACAAAAAAATCATTGCAAACAAACCTAATATGAACAGGAATAAACCACACCATAGTTATATGTGAACTAAGATGTGAATTAATTTCCTGCAATTGGTCTACAGTAAAAAGGTAAACAAAGTACAATGAAATAAAAAATTGAAGAAGCAAAAACATCATCATAATGTTGGCAAACCACAATAGTACAACACAATGTACAAAAATGACATCTAATAACACTCGAATGTGTTCCAAATTGAAGAACTAGATATATTTGAATTCCCCCAAGTGATAGCTTAGAACGCGAGAGGATTGGATCGGGCCGAAGAGCGGAGTGATACTTATATACTCCAAAAGATACTCTTGTCGATCCCATTAAATTTTGATTTGTATTGGATTAAAATGTAAAATACAAGTGTGCCCCAAGAAAAGTTATATTGCGAAAGGGTAAATGATTGCATTACGCATAGATATACACCATGGGAAATAAAGATGATTCTCAAAATATGATCTAGAACGATCATGAGGAGCGTCGTCAAAAGGCAAAATTATTGAATTGTGTTATCCAATTACTGAAATTTTTCCAAACATTATCTAAATGTTTTGATTTTGACAGTTTTATACTATTTTTGGATTTTGGAACAATTTTATATTGTTTTTGTATTTTTGAACAATTTTATAATGTTTTTGTAATTTTGTGAGACATTCTTGCATGTTTTTATTTTGGTATTTTACAACTTGGTAAAGAGGTACACTGCTTGAAAGCAAGTGCAAATAATTAGAAGCATTCCATTCCATTAGCAAAAATGTAGATGGTAAAATGATAATGTGTTTCACTCCATTCATGACTCCACACAACTAGGAAGATGTGAGGGCTCATCACTAAGAGACAAGAAGGACATGAAAACAAGGTGAATAGTATTGGTTGGAGAAATCGACTAAGTACCAAAGAAGCATAGAGGCTTACACATAGGAACATGCATGCACAAAGGAATAGGGATAGTGCGCGAGAAGGGTGCACGTAGGTGTTGAACAAGGTAGCATGCATGACCGCACACACATAGGAAATAAAGACGGGACTTGGCCAATTTTCTAGATCGGGCTAAAAATAGACTTGGAGTGTCAACCAAATAAGAGGGAAAAGCACATGCGAGAACATGCCTAAAGGAGTTTAATAATAGAATTAAAGAAAGTATTTATTTAGGATTAATCTATTAGTAGTAAAAGTTGTAAAAGCATGCAAGCTTGATACGTATAGCTATTTTTAGGAAATAAATCATTCAAGCTATTTTTGTGAGCACACCTATTATTAGGAGAGTGCATGGGAAGTGAAGGGAAATTCCCCACCCTTATATATATTCTTGATGTATAATTTTTTTCGTATTAGTGTATGCATACAAAGGTGTTATACCGCTTTGATTCAACGTGATGGTTGCACATGGTCCTGAACACTTATGAAATGACCGAGTATCAATTTCCTTTTTATATAATGAATTTTGATTATAATGGATGATTTTTGATGGATAATGGTTGTTGACATGTCTAATTATAGTGCCTTGATGATTTAGTTGATCTTGATTATTATTTAGAATGTTCATCATCTTTATTATATGTGTTTCCAAAATGATATGAATGTAATGATTATCTGCGTATGAATGGTTTAATGACTAATAATATGATGAACATGCATGCTAACTTCCTTTCAAGCATAAAAAAGGAGGGACTTGGTATCTACACGTATGTTAGGTGAGCATTCGAGATCTGTCTAAGTGAAGTGCTTGCACACGACCTATGTGTGGAAAGAAAAGACTACATTTTGGTTATGTTTCTGGGACCTCTTTTCAATTTGTCATCCAGGATGTTACATGCAGATGGCGTATCGACTATCTTTGGAGAGTATTGAGAGTTGGGTAGAAGACGGAAAAGATAAGTTTGCACAAAGATATAGCATTGGACTTGATTTCAATGCACAAAAGTGGGTAGAGGATAATTTGTTTGAATTCTGTATGAGAAATTCTTCATTTCTTTCAGGAAAGAGTTATATCAATGGTTGGAAACTTACGCATCAAACAATTTTTTTCCCAGGAGCGATATCTTGGATGGAAGAATATTACCAATTGCTTTCCAATGTAGGTGAAGAGTGTACTATAGTTTTATATTGTTGGTGGGCTAGTGTATTATGTAATTATACTTTGGATTATGCAATTTCTACATATTCTTTCCTTGAGGAATTTGAGCTCTTGTTTTTGTGTGGACCTAAGGGATTTTATTTATGTGCGCTACCATTAGCTATTAAGATTTTGATGGTAGAACTCAGATTGGAAATACTACCTATGGCTAGCTAAATCCCCATCATGCGTAGGAGCGGGAGAAGGTCCGGATAAGGATGGTGGCCTTAGCAAAGGAAAGGTAGAGAGAAGAGAAATGACTCAAGTATAATGAAGCGTGAGAGAGGGAAATTGAAGCAATGCTACTGTGTCAAGAAGAATGATGCCTCGCAAAAGTTTTGAGAAACTCTTAGAAGATTAGGATCCCCAACATTATGTACTCATGACATTGGGAAAGAACATAAGAGAGTCCCCATCAGCCTTCGAGATAAAAGCGTGTTAGAGGAGATGATGAGAACTGTGGGTGTGCATCTGACTCAACCTAGCTACCTAGCCCTTATGCTAGTTATTCACGATCTAGGAATAGTTGAAGGACATAGTAGTGAAGGAAGGAAAACAACATCTCTACATAGAGAAGAAGAGACAAGTAGGGCTAATTTATCTTGAGTAGTATATTAGAGACCCGCACATGGTAGTGCAGTAGGCACCAATGTTTGGAAGTACTCTTGTAGGATTTTTACAAGTGCATCAACTGGGCATAGTATTGGCATGTAGACCATTAGGAGATCATTGGTAGGTGTTATGACAGTGCAAAAAAATGAGTGTCCAGTTTAGTACTACAAATGGGACACAAGGAATTTTTTTATGAGACCATACAACTGCGGTAGGTGGTGCGGGAGGTTTGGGAGGTTTGGGTTAGCACCGCTTAGAGGAAACCTTGGTGGATGGTCGGGTTCGAGAATCTTGCCCTAATCCAAGATAAGGTCTTAATCCATCAAAACCCCACCTCAAGTAACCCCAAAAACTAACACCTCAAGTCTTCTTTGAGATGTCTCTCCATTTTCTAGAGTATAGAGGTGTTGCGAATGTAACAGAGAACATGCACAAGTGTGAATTTCTATAGCGTGTGAAAGGAATTACAACCCTTGATAGAAATTCAAGTCATTTTTCCACCACACTTCAAGGGTGTGTGCATAGTTAGTACAAAAGTATGATCCACACCAAATGTCAGGTAGATTATGATGATCTACACACAATATTTATGGCTAAGAGTGCACATTCTAGATTTTGAACAAAAGAGTATCGGTGCCGAAAGATATCAAACAAGGTTTATCTTAAAGTGTGAGGGATTATGATGCACACTTCAAGACTCTTTTGTCAAAAATGTCTTATGATATTCATCCAAGTTAGCATGTGCAATGATTCGTTGGAGGATTGTTGACTTTGTTTTGAAGAGCTCTATCTCATAATGTGTATGTTAATCCATGTGAGGCCTTGGGAACATCTTGGTGCACTAAGGTGGTTGAAAGTTCCAATCTGGAGTGAGCCCATTTTTGGAGTTACAAATAGTAACATTAGCTAAGCAATTAGAGAATATTTTGTAAACTCGGCACATGAGACATGCAATGTACTTTGGTGTACTGATTATGAGGTAGAGGGACACGTGAAGGATAACTCTGCGTAGGATTGTGCATGCGTTATTACAATTTTGTGAAATCTATCACAAGAATCATAATTTCTTTCTTACTGACACACTACAATGAAGAATGTATCGTATATTTCAAGATATGTGATGCACACACTCATGACACCAAGGATTGATGGGTGATAGACCAAATTTATGAGGCATGCAAGATAAGATTGTGGTAAACCACGGTGGCAAGTAGCTCTCAGGCACATGAAACCCAACCTTCAAGAATGTAACAATAGAAGGGGTGGATTCTTTGTAGGATCCAGGAGTTGAGGCCATGGTGAAAGAGGTAGATTCATGTGGGGGACTAGCTACACTTATGGTTCCCCCGATCATTAGCATTGAAAGTGTCCTCGGAACTTGGTATGTGCATATTGTGGGATGCAACATAAGGTTTAGGACTACCCGATCGTGTGAGCATATGTGTAAGATTAAGAAAAAGGACAAAGGTGCATGAATGCTCAAGGTGCAGCATGTGAAGAATGATCAGTGGATTCCAAAGAATATTGATCTAGATTTATACACCATGCTAGTAAACATGCACACGAATCGGGACGTGCGTGAGAACCCCTTTAGTCTAAGCCAACGATACGAAAATAAGAAGTTATCCATTTCGGGTACCTAGATGCTTCCTTCCGAAATATTTCTATCAAGATACTATAGGGGTGATCAAAGACCTATGTAAGGAGAAATTCAATGCTTAAAGGAGAAGGTGAGAGAGAGAGAGAGAGAGCACACAAAAAAACATTGAGATTCCACATAAAGATGTAGATGACTTGAAAGAGGTATGCAAGACGTTGCAAATTGATAATATCATCCCTTTGCTAGGGGAATGAGTGAGTGAAAATGTAACGCATGCAAAATTTGAGAACAAGTATCGATACTCCATGCAAACTTACCACCATAGAACCATGAATATGACAAAGAAATCACACTTGATGTAGTGATTGATGGTTGGTTGGTAAGTAATATCTTGATTGACACTAGAACCGAGGATAATGTTCGACTCTCGATGCATGAAACTAGATGGGTAGAACAACATTGAATCCATCCTCCAATGTGTTGTATATGGTGAATAAGACATGAGATATTCCTATTGGGGTATTAAAAGATGCTTATATTATCATTCAAGGAGCCCATTTCACTTTGTGGATTTTAAAGTTTTGGAACTTGATGAGGTGGTTAACTTATCATATCTACTTGGACATCCTTAGTGTTATGCAAACATGTTGATACATTAGCTTTAAGAACAAATATGAGTGCATGATCATACCTTTGAATGATGTGAAGGCGGAGCCATATTTTGAGCCCTTGAGTGAAGAAGAGCTTAATAGAATCTATGCACAGATGGTGCATGACCTTGAGAATGTAGAACCATTTAAGGAAGGTATCCTTTAGTGGGAAGACATGCGGTATGTAAGTGACACTACCAATGTTTCTTGTGATAACTGGGTGCATGACATGCATGAGATGGTTGAGCATGAGGTAAAAGAGAGAGTTACTTAGGATGATTAGGCCATACATGGTTAGGAGGTTGGGCTCAACCTAGGTACTAAGGTGATGAGTTATTTAACTTCCATTTATAAAAAAACTCATTTTCGTATTTTTTAAGCCATTGAATTCATGTCCTTTTATTTCCTATTTATACTATTGAACATTACCATCATAACTTGAACTTATGACATGAATACTGATTAATATAATTATGACTAGTTATCTTTATTTTTTGGTACTTTGAGTATGCATTTATTCTTGTGGTTGTAATAAGTTATTTGAATGATGATATGTGTGATGACACTCTTGTTTGTAAGAAAATTATTTTATACAACAACCTTATGCAACAAAGGACCTATCCACAACCAAAGGGAATCACCTATAGCCAAGGGACCTATCCACAACAACCCATCCACACGCTAAAGAAGATCACCTAAAGAAAAGGATTTGTGATGATGAAGATCTTTTGGAATGTGAAGGATGACACTCCAAGTTTGTATGTGTAGTCAAAGAGGCGATAAATTGGAACATGAGAACTGAATATAATTTAACAATGGATTTGATTATTCATTGTAACTCCTTTGAATAAGTAATTTATTAGTTAAATACGTGATTTCAGGAACTTGATGGTTACTTGAGTTATGTATTTGATATCCAGGGCACATATTAATTAGTTCTATTGCATGTGTTGCTTTGTTTGATATCTTCCACTTGTTCCATTAAATATCTTTTACTTATTTTGTTTGAACTCCTAGTTGAACTCTTCTTCTCACATTTTTCTATAATTGAGGAGTATAAGAGAAAAAGATTAATGTTGGAAATGTATGTAGAGATCTAAATGGAGAATTAGAGAATAGAGGATACATAGATACATAAGTTGTTTTGTTCCTAAATGTAATATTCATGTCAATTCAATAAATAATCTAAGTTTGTTCAGTAGCTTTTAGTTACAAGCCTTATGAGGGATTAACACCCAAGGTAGGGCCCACTTGTGGTCTGCTAAACCCTTCCATAGTTTTTTTCTCTATTTCATTGCATGATTAGAATAGGAAGCAATTTATTCCTTTACTTGCATTACTTAACTTATGAGCTTTACTTTTAGTCATAGTGTTATAAGCCATTTACTTTCAATTATGAGTTTTGTTTCAAGCATTTTTATTTCAAGCTTAATTATTTTTTATTAATGGTAAATAGTTTTGAAGGGACTATACCTTGTTACAAAAGAAGGCTCAGAAGCTAGATAATGCATTCAATACAACTATTTTGGATCAAAATCCAGATAATACATGATATCCCAACTATAGTTTTTAGTAAAACTATACAAAAAGACAAAACATGAACTATACTATGACAAAGCAACAAGAAAACAACATCGAGAACAACAACAAAATAGGTATCCGGAAGCAAAAGCAACCTTCGTTGAGTCTGCTTTCTGTCAATCTTTGTCCTAACTTTCTGTAGAGTAATGAAGAGAGCTAAAGTTGTGATGTGGGAGGGATCATTTTTGTCTAGCTGGGAAAGAACAAGGTCACATGTTGCCCCCTCCCAAATGGCCACTGGAATGTCACTGAGCATGCAAAAAAATTTCACATGCTACTCCATAAAATTGTAGACAACCTTGAGAGAAGATATGATACAATCATGTCTACCTTTAGCATTTCCCAACCTTTTATCCAGAGAATTAAGTTTCTTATAAATTTATGGAATCTAGCCTATATCATGACCAAGTTCTTCTTCCAGTTTCCTTTTTCCTTATGTCTTAGAAACTGTTTTTAGATTTTTCTCGGTCAACTAAATCCATCTCCAATTTTTCAATCCTCTTAGTTAAATCCTCCTTCTCCTCCATAGTAAAGGAACTTTCAGGGTTAGTGATGCAGGAGATTCTTCATGGATTCAATGTATTTGTTGCTGTGGAGATTTCTTTGAGAGGGAAAAGGGTGATTAAGAGGATACAAAGGGTTTTGTGCCTGATATTTATTTAGCCCAAGGGAATGGTGGGGATAGTGGAAGGGATAGGGTTAGAATAGGCAGGGGTAGTGGGAATGGGAGGGTGTTGAGAGAGGCAGTGGTGGTGGAGAAGAAGGATGAGGCCTTGATGGAGGGGTGTGGCACGGGTATGGTTCTGGACCTCAAGAATGGAACATTCCAAAGAGTTAAGAATGTAGTGGGGAAAGCAAATTTGCATGTTTCTCCTAAAATGGTTCAAAAAATAAGATGCTTGAGAGGAACCGTAATATACCTGCCTTCTAATGTAACATATCTAATAATCATCCTTGCAATCTCAACAAATGGCATTGGAATGGAAGAAACTTTTATGCCAATAATAAAAAACTCAAGGTCTTTTCCCTCATCTAGGAACTTCTTAGCTTATGTGTTTTTATCAATCCTCTTGCTGAAGAACCTAGTACCCTCTAGGCTCAGACCCATGACTTCTACTAATAAGCTCCTCAGTGATCTTCATGGTAAGCTCTCCATATTCAACCATCCTCTTCTTCCAACCTTCCACAAATTGAAGTGAAATATTCTGGTCATGGCCTGCATTTTTTCAATGAGGTTAGAAACCCCACCCATTTGCAAATAATTCCAGAGAACCTCGTTTTCCTTCCAGGCAGGGTCACGGGTGGGTTTTGTTTGGCACGGAGCTCCACCCATTCTTCCCTTGTTTCTTCTAGATTTCTTCTTTCTATTCCAAATGGAAAAATTTCTCTCCCAATACCACCTCTTAACCACACCTTTGCAGACCTAGAAAGCGTGCGAAGGCTTGTGATAATTATTAATCCTACGTGGGAGAGTAATCATCCCCAAGAAAGTAGAGGAAAACTTATTGATTATTTTGAATTCCATACTTATCATTAATGATTTCATTTTGTACCTTGCTAGGAAGTATGTCATCACTAAACCAAATTTTCATGTTGTTGCTAACCCCATGATTAGCAAGAGCATCTGCCACTTTGTTACCTTCTCTATATGAGTGAATAATTTGCAATTTGTGAAAGATTTGCAAATGTCTATAGATTCATGAATGAAATCCTTAATAGTCCAACTAGGAGGTTGAGTTTGTTTTAGAATATTTAAAATATTCATAGAGTCCCCCTCAATTATAATATTTGAAATATTACAATCTTTTGCTAGTCTGATGCCCCATAATGTTGCTAAGGCTTCAAGTATAGTGATTTTTTGATGACCCATTTTACCAGCAAAAGAAGCAACTAAACAACCTCTGTGATCCCTGATCACACCTCATCCTCCTCCTGATGCTTCAGGTTGCCCTTGGAGGCCCCATCAAAATTTAGTTTATACCATAAATTAGGAGGTGGAATCCAATGAACTAAAGATCTGATCAATATTAGTTTGATCATTCCTATGTAAATTGCCAATATCAATCTTCCAAGAAGCTAATATAGGTTCTTCTTCCTTAGGGTATGGCTTATTTTTTGGAGGCTTGAATCTCTCCAAATTTTCTTTGAAAGCAATAACAATTTCCTTAAATATATTTTTACATACTTGTCTACTATCCTTGAAGATTATTCCATTCCTAGTTTTCCAAAGTCTCCAAATGGTATGAGGCAAGATCAATTCCATAATCTTCTTACCATGCAATGTTTATAGGGTGGATCCCACTATTCCTAGGTCTGCAAGAAGTTATTAGGAAGAGTCCAATACAAATTAAAATTAGAAAATATGAGACTCCATACCTTTGAAGCATAATCACAATGCAAAGAAGAAGTGTTTGATATCTCTACCCCCTTTTGCACATGCAACACATATTAGGCATAATGAAACCCTTCTTGATTAGGTTTTCATTAGTAAGAATCTTTCCTTTTAGTACCAGCCACAAAATGAAACTTTTGGGGTTAACTTAGGAAACCAGATTTTGCTCCAGTTTATATCACATTTAATAATTTCAAAAAATGCATTGTAACCTGATATGAAAGTATAGTCACCATCAAAATAATTAACCCAAATGAGCTCATCTCTTTACATCAATTTGATTCAAAGGAATAAGGTTAAGGTGTTGTTGTAAAGAGGAGACATCAAGTTCCAAATTTAACACATCCACTTTTAGATGCTTCCATGTTCTCATATTCCTCTCCAAGTCTATATAGTCTTTCACTCTAGTACCATATTTCTCAATTAAAATGTCCTTTATGGTTTCAAATATGTCACTCAAGCTGAAATTAGTCCATTTTCTTGCCAAAATTGAATTTCATTGCCATTACCCACTTTCCATCTACAACCTTGCACTAGAATTTTCCTGATTTGAAGTAAGTTGTTCCAAAAATAGACCCATTGGGAAGTTGTTCTTTAAAAGAAAATAATTCACATTATGTTGAGCCAAATACTTGACTCTAATTAGCTTTTCTAAGGATTTTTTCCTTTAACAATCTCCACCCATTTTGGCAATCAAAGCAACATTCATTTTCCTAATATCCTTGATACCCAGGCCACCAATTTTCTTAGGCATACAAACCTGATCCCAAGCCACCAAATGATATATGAATCTTTCTTCAATTCCATGCCAAAGAAAATGCTTTTGAATTCTTTCAATGTTGTCAATGACAGCTAAAGGAATGTTGAACATAGACATTATATATATGGGCAAGTTCTGCAGTGCTTTTGATTAACAAGCATTTTCCAGCACTAGAGAGAACAACCCCTTTCCACCCAACCAATTTCTTGTGAAATCTATCTAATAAGACATTCCAAACATTAATAGAAACTTTATTAGTTCCCAAGGGTAGACCAAGATAGGTAGTAGGTAAAGAGTTGATTTTGCATCCCAAAATGAGTGCAATTCTCTTATGTCTATCCAAAGGGGTATTGAAAAATAAACTGAGCTCTTGTCAAAATTAACCTATTGTCCAGAGGTTGCCTCATAGAATCTGAGAATAGTTTTTATAGCTTTAGCCTCCAGAATGGAAGCCATCAACAACAAAATTGTGTCATCAGCAAATTGCTGATGTGAGGTTGTTTGATTAGTAGAAGTAGGTCTGAATCCTTTTAGCATCCTAACATTAACATCCTTAGTGATGGATCTACTAAGGTTGTCAGCCATTATTATGAATAACAAAGGGGATATCGAATCTCCTTGTCTTATGCCCCTATTGCTAGCAAATAATCCCACTATGGGACACCATTGACAACAATTGAAAATCTTGAAGTAGATATGCAAGCCTGAATGATATTTCTAAATTTATTCTGAAAACCAAATTTAGACAAGACCTTATCTAAAAATTCCAAGATACTCTATCGAAGGCCTTATGCATGTCCAATTTGATTTCCATCCTTTATTTTTGCTTTTGTCCATGGAATGGATGGTTTCATGAACCATGATCACTCCATATTGAATAATTATACCTTTGATAAATCCACTTTACTGCTTAGAAATCATATCAGCTAGTAGAGGTTGTATTCTAGTAGCAAGTATCTTAGTAAAAATTTTGTAAACAACATTCACCAGGATTAATAGGACGGAAATCCTGAAAATATTTAGCATCCATATTCTTGGGAAAAAGTAAAATATGTGTATTGTTCAATTCCTTTAGCATATCACATGTCCTATAGAATTCATTAACATATTTAAGTAGGTCTTTTGAGAAAATATCCCAAAATTTCTATTAAAAAATTTACAAAAACCACCTGGTTCCGGAGCCTTGTCCCCTTCAAGAGAAAAAACAACTTTCTTCAACTCATCAATGGTTATAGATTTAGTAAGGCTTTTAAATATCTCATTAGAAATATTGTCACTAGGGATGGCGTCAAGAATAAAAGAGGTTGCTTCTTTATTGCAAATATTGTTTGTAGTAAGAATATTTTCATAAAACTTTAGAGCTTCGCCTTTATGCCATTTTGATCCTTGGTGAAAATTTCATTTCCTTTGGAAACTTTAGTAATTCAGTTGTAGGCTTTGTGCTTGAGGGTGGTCATGTGAAATATATTTTTTTCTATCACCTTCTTTTAGCCATATAGCTCAAGATTTCAGCCTCCAAAAGGTTTCTTCTCTATTACAAATGTTATGAAAATCATAAAGTAATTTCTTTTCCAATTGTTGATCTTCATAATTCATACGTTTAGAAGAAAATATATACTTAAAGTCCTCCGTGCTACTTCAGTTCCTTCTTTAGCTCAAATATATTAACAAAGACTTCTTTGTTCCATGTTTTAACTTGCTTCTTTACATTTTTCAATTTCTGTACCAACTTTGAATTGAGTTGTTCCTTCTCCATCCCAATGCCACCATTATTTAATCCTATCATTAATGTCCTCATGTTCCATCCACATTTTCTCAAATTTGAAAGAGCTATGTGAGGGTTTGGACCAATTGAAGAGACTTAGTGCAATAAGATTATGATCAGAACCAATCTTGGGTAATGATGAAAGATGAAAATCGATCAAGAATCCAATTAATAGAGATAGAAACTCTATCTAACTTGACTTGGATCATATTCTCTCTAACTCTCCCATTACACCAAGTGAATTGGTTTCCATGAAGCTCAATATCCATAAGCTTTAGAGAAGAAAAAAACTCATTAAATTCATCCATTCAAATAGAGAAGTTAGAACTCCCATCATATTTTTCCCTATGGTTTAGGGGGTGTTGAAATCACCCATAACAAGCCAATTATAATCAACATATATGCTTCTAAAGTACTTTAACTCCTCCCAAATTTTCTTCTACCAACAATAGAGTTAGGAGCATAAATATTGGAGAGGATCTAGACTGAGTCATTTTCAGAAGCATGAAATTTAACAGTGAATGATTATGGGAAGCATAGATCACATTAGCGATTAGGTTTTCCTATCCGAGAAGATGTTCATACCTCATGATGCTCCTTGAGAGTCAAAGGCAACAAAATCTGAATTCTCCCAAAATTTCTTTTTACAATCTGCAAGGAATTCAACTTTCATTTTACTTTCCTACACTACAAGGATACCATGTTTGTTGGATATTTGAAGCTCTTTAAGCACCATTTGTTTGGGACTCCCATTTAGTCCTCTAACATTCCACGATATGATCTTCATCTATAAAAATTTGGGGAAGCGGTTGTTGGATGGCTCAATTGAATTTGAGTCCCATCTACAATATATTTCTTAGTCTCTTTCTTTCTTATTTCCTTTTTTGAGGGTATACCTTTTTATTATTAGCTCCAATGTCTACTACCTTCTTAGTAGATGATCTAGTGATCCTTGATGTGGAATCCTCCTAGTTTCCAATTTTCTTCTTTTTATCGCTATATAGAGCATTAGGAATCTCCTCAAATCCTTTCATTCTTCTCTTTTTAGACTTAACTTCAATAATACCATTATTCAAATCATTATCACAATCAACAAGTACCTTTGTTGGAGCTGGGGTGAGTTCCTCCTCTTTTCACAAGTTTCATATGCAACATCCTGTTGTGAAGTTGTTGTTATGTCATTAAAGGAAGGATTTTCCTTAACATGATTGAAAGGAAATTCAAGATCATGATTCAAAGAGGCCTTTTCTTCTTCCATGAGATCATTCAAATCCTTATACTCTTCTTCTTTAGTTAGATCTTCTAATATGGTTTCTTGTAACTCTTCTTAAATGTCATTATCTAGATGTGTTTCCACCTCTTGCATCTTTGTTGCGGTGAGGATGTTGTTTTTTGTTTGTTCACACATCTCCGAACCTTCTTTTGTAGAAGTATTCAACTGATCAATAATCACATCCTCTCGTTGCCACCTAGTCTTTAGCCACAAGATTAATAGAAACCCTTGTGTTGTTTTCATCCACCTCCATGATTAACTTCATGGGCTTTTGTAAATCCAAATCTACGAGCTTGTCTTTCTCCCTTTTTAATTAAGGGATTCTTTGGTCTCCGAGCTTCCTACAAACCAATGGTTGCCTTATAGGGGTTTCGAAACCCTTTTTACTCTTTTTTATATTTTAGATCTAGCAGATTTGAGATAATTTTTTCTATCACCTTATCTTTTTGCTCCTAGGCCTATGGAAGCTTGACTGTGATGACTCTTTACCTTCAACCCTATCTTCATGAGAGATGTTTTTCACCGGTGTTCTAGATCCATCAACTACTAAAGGTTTTTTTATCGATCTATTTTTACCATCATCCTTTTTCCATTTCCTTTCGTTCGGTCCCGATTCCTCATTTTTTTACTACTTTGGTGGTAGGACATATTTTGGTGAAATGTCCTAACTTATGGCATTTCTTGCATCTTAATTGAAAAGTTTCATATTCTATCACCTATTTCCATGTACCAAACTTTGATTGAAGGATGATGTGATCAGGTAGTTCTTGCTCCATTTCAGAAGAGATGCAAAATCTAGCAAAAGCCACTCTAGATCTATTCTTAGTAGGCCCATCTAATCCTATTGGAGCACCAATTGATTTAGCAATATGAAGCAAGACCTCATCATCCTAGAATTACGAGAGGGATTTAGGGAAGCCTACACCGATATACGAATGGTGTGAATATTCTCTATATTAGGATCAAATCTCGGGTACCATATTTTAAAGAAAAGTCCCATATTACCCATGCACCAGGGTCCACCCAATAATACCGATTCAAGATCTGAGTGTTGATTGAACTTGGCAAGGAAAAAACCTTTAGACATGGTTGTAATAACCAAATCCCCTTTGGGTTGCCAATGGTGCATGGCCCATTTTCTTATGGCATCAATATTGGACCTGACTCCCAAAAAAATTACCAACAAGGGAAAGATTCGCTTTCCCATTGCTTGATGTAGGCATTAATTAGGCAAATGGATATGGGTCACCCCCTCTTTATCCTTAATTATTTTGAATAATGATTGATTTTGTGTAGATCCGGGGATTGAGGACCCACATACTTGTCAGGTGACCCTTTGAAAATTTCCGACCAAGTGCCAAACTTAGTACCAATAATCTTGACAATGTCCGGCTTTGAGGGTGGCATTTCAACAACCTATTTAAGGCCAGATAACAAGCATTCTACAACCACTACCTTAGAAACCACACTCGAAAAACCCTCAATCACTCCATTTCTCCATTCTCTCCCATTCTTGTTATTTTTAGTATATTAGTGACATTATTGTTGGACCCTAAAATATTGGCTAAGTACCAAGAGGCTCGTGCACATATGATCATTGAATAGAAGGAACTCGGGGAAAAGTGAGTAGGGAAAAGGGGGTTTAAGAAGGGTTTAATTGAAACCAGGGCATGCACGAGAGGTAGAACAAGGGTTTAAAGGACTTAGCCATATTTGGCATCATGAAGTCACTTGAGGAAAAATGTGAGGACCCGACTAGGTATGATAAGTGGATAAGGTGCAATTCTAGAACATTGGAGGTCAAGGAAAGGATATTCCATGCAGGAATATTCCCAAAGGCATCATTACAGTTAGTGGAAGGTTTGCAAAAAGGATAAGCATTTGCCAATGGAGGACCACATCGACACTTGGAACATGATTTACTTAGAAGGGAAGTCATGGTGGTGGTCGATGATCCTATTTAAAGAAGTGCTTGGGACAGGAACATGGAAATAGAGAGAGATATATGGGTGCAGAGTGCAAAGGGGAGAAGAGAAAGAGAAGGAGAGTAACGAAGTGCTGCAAAATGCTAAGGGTTTAGAGTTCATGGTGCTAGGGTTTAGAGTACTTAGTGCTAGAGGGTTGTAAGGGATACCATTAAGCATATGTATGGGTACTAGGGTTTTATAACAAGGGATATAATGGGAAAGTATAGTTAGGATCTCTGATAAGATTAGTTTGCAAGGGTTGGATTTTTTCATTTAATGTATATGGTCTGAGATGACCCTTTTTAATGTAGTATGGCTACCAGAGACTCTTTTTAAATCAATATACATGGATCTATTCTATACATCTTGTTTATGGGTGTAAACCCTCATGTTATTTGGCTTATCATGATTTAGATCTAGTTTCTTATGCTTTGTGTAATGTTTATTTAGCTTTTGTGATGCAATGATGTGTAGATTTGCTAGTTACATCTTCTGCCTTTTAAAGTAAGTGAATGTACTTCTGTTTATGTAAATAATCCTCCATTAATGGCATAATCTCTTGTAAATCTCACATAAAGGAGGGGATTGGTGCCCATGCACACCTCGGTGAGCGCCCATCATATGTTGGATGATAGGTTGGCACACTTGGGGTTAGAAATAAGTATTGAGGGTAAAATAATGACTAAATCTTTGTTACGTTGTCGAGACCTCTTTTGAAGCTATTATGAGAGAAATGTGTGATGAAAAAGTGCTTGACCTTGATAAGATAGTGTCGAACCATGGCTCAAAAACATGGAGGATGAGTTTTTCAAAGGTTAATTATTGGATATGAGTTTGATGCACAAAAATGGGTGGAGGAGAACTTGTATCACGAACTCTATGAGACATTCTTATGGTTTTTCCCAATAGAGTTGTATGAATGGATATTAGCATATGCATCAAGGATGAGTTGGTACTATAGACCTCATTTTTGGGCCCAAGAGGTATATCAATGGTTGCATGATGTCGATCTGACATGGATCCGTGTTGTTGATCATTGGTGGAGTAGAGTGATGACTAGTTATACCTTAGAATATGCTATTTATACGTATTCTTGCCCGAGAGATTGTTGAGTTTGAGTTCTTGAGGGAGCCTAGAGGATCATTCTTGTGTGTTATTCCACTGGCTATCAAGATCCTGGGCATTACTTTAAGTTTCAAGTCTTTCCCATGGTTGGCTAAATTCCTGCTAGGAATGGGGCGTAAAAGCTAGCGTGGTAGAAGGATGGTGGACCTTGCGGTAGAAATGGAGAGAGAGGAGAGGCAACTCAAGTATAATGAAGCTTGGGAGAGGAGTTGGCAAGACAATGTGAAGCTACAGGAGTGATGGATTTATGGAGGCAGACATTACAGGAAGGATTTGAGGTTCGCGTGGAGGATGTGGAACTTGAGCAGTCTGAGCTACCCCATCTTGGCAAATGCGGAAGAGAAACCCCCTCAGCTTTTGGAGAGAGATCATCATATGAAGAAAGGAGAATAGTCATAGGCATGCATCTTAACCCACATGGAGATCAGACCCTTGCACTTAGTTTTCTAGTCCTTGAGATAAGTTTTGATAATCTAGTTAGTATCGGTATTCGTAGTTGAGTGACACCTAGGAGGTATAATTTTTCATTTGGTACATCTATGGCTGCATAGTCATTTCCTATGTTTGGGGGTATCTTGTCTGGCACAACATTTGCACAAGGTGTGGAATCATAAGGTTTGAGTAACGCATCTAGGAGTGGTGCGGGAAACACATCTAGGAGTGGTTCAATATCACAGACTATCGGCACGTAGTTTAGCATGATGGTGGGTTCACAGGGCACAACTACATTAGGCCCCTTGCATACGACATGAGGAGGATATGGTGGATATAGAAGCATTGGAACTAGTGGATCTAGTGGGATATGGTGGTGTAGGTAACATCGGAGGGAATCAAGGTCTTAGATCTAGTGGATAAGGTCCACAACACCATCAACAGGATTTTTATGAGATGTCACTCCACTTACCTGATTACAAGGGGAATTGAGGATGTTGCGGAACATGTACACAAGTACGAGTTACTATGGTGCGTAAAGAATATCACCGCCCTGCAGTGGAAAGTAAGTCAATTTGTAACCACATTGTAAGTACTTGCACATAACGGTATAAGAAGTATGACCCTCACTAGACAAAGTGGTGGATTACATTGCGTTGCGTAATGACTTTTTGGGAGTTCCACATACCTGAGTTTGAATAGAAAAGCATCAACGCGTTGAAGGAGATTCAACAAGGAATGATAGAGAGTGTGCGGGAGTATGACACATGTTTCAAGACTCTCCTATCCAAGTTATCTTATGACATTCATCCTTTGTAGCATGCTCAGTGGTTCATCAGAGGATTAATCACACCGTTTAGGAGGGTGCTTTGACAGAGGACTTTCAAAAATCCGTGCAAGTCCTTGGAGGCTTCCTTGTATGATGAGGCAGTAGGAAGCATTGATATAGGAGTTAGTCCATTCCTAGAAGCCCAAATTGCTGTAATGGCAAAGCAATTGGAGAAATTATCTGTGAACTCAGCTCATGAGACTCGCAATGGGTTATGGTGTACAAATTGTGAGGTAAAAGGGCATACGAAGGACAATTTTCCTCGATGATCGGTAAGAACAATGACAATGGACTATGAGATTTTCCATAGAGATAATGATGCAAGTAGGTGTCCACTACTACAACGCGCAATCCGTAAGAATGTGTCTTATTATTGCAAAATTTGCACCTTTATTACTCATGACACCAAGGATTGTAGATTGATTGACCAAATACATGATGCCATTGATACTGGTGTGTGCCAAACTAGTATTGCAAGTTTTACAAGGATAAGGGCCATAATTATGAAGGGTGTGCGATAGAGGAAGTTATGGAAGAGGATTTTGTGGAGGATTTAGAGATTGTGGCAACCATGGGGGTGGAAAAAGTGAGTTCCCATGTGGAACTTGTTGTAATTATGTGTCTATGGAACACTATAAGCACAAATGCCCTAATTTACTACAGTGCTCTTGGTGTGGAAAGAAGCACAAGTATGAGGAGTGCCTAGAATTATTTGAACACATGAGCCAAAAGCAACGAAAGGATAAGGGTGCTTTGGGATGGTGAGCGTAAAGCATGTTGATCAATAATGGATGCCTAGAATGGCGCGTGAGTCATAGTTAGAACTCAGTATCTAATGACAACATGAGCCGAGGTTGTGTGTACCGGGAAATACTAAAGTAGAACCACTAATTACATGAGAATAGGTGGTATATGGGAAGTATATGGACCCTACCCACCGAAGAATTTCTATCAAGAGACCATGGACATAACAAGGAGTCTTCAAGAGGAAATTTAGTGTCTAAAAGAGCAATCCAGGAAGTTGGAGCAGAAAAAAAGTGTTGAGGTTGCTCAGTTAGATATAGATGATGTCAGAGAGGTGTGTAAGATGTTGCACCAAGAGAATATCATTCCTCTGTTAGGAGAATGGTTGAGAGGTAAAGTACCAAGCATTGGAGGAGAGCACAAGAGGTAGGTCTTACATGCTAACCTTCCTCCCCATAGCCTTGACTATGATAAGGAGATTACCTTGAATGTAGTTGTTGATGGATGGCTCCTAAGTAATATTCTAATTGACACGGTGTGGAAGTTAATGTTCTCACCTTGGATTCCTAGAATCAAATGGGAAGGCCCCCATTATAACCATATTAAAATGTGTTATATATGGCTAATAAGACAAAGGCAATGCCCATTGGTGTTCTAAAGGATGTTGTTATCACTATCCAAGGAGAAAAATTCATTGGAGACTTTGAAGTCTTAGCATTTGCTTAGGCGGATAAATTTCCAACATTACTTGGGCACCCCAGTGCTATAAGAACAATGTTGACTTATGTTTCAATAAGGGGTATATAAGTTTTGAGAACAAAGAGGAACATGTTATCATTCCTTTAACGGATGGGAATTCAGCGCCCTATATTGAGCCTTTAGGAGAAGAAGACCTAGACAAAATTTATGTGCACACTATCCGGACCCTAAGGTTGTGCAACCAACAAAAGAAGGTGTTATTCAGTGGGAAAACACTCAATCTATAAGTGATACAACTAGTGTGGCATGTGAAAATTGGGTGCACGAGACATATGAGTTATTCGGAAGGTAGTTAAGAGGATCTGTGACAAGAGTAACAAAGGCGCACTTAGTCAAGCACCTAGGAGGAAAGAAGTTGCCAAGTTATACTGGGGGAGCTGACCCTGATGTTTTCCTACAAGAAATGGAGACCCAATGGAGATGTGAGATCGAAAGGAGAAGGATGCTTAGCTATACCTTGCTCGGGACCGCACAACAAATTGGTGGATGACCCATCAAGATAACCTTCTATAGTGGTGTGAGGTGAGAATCGCGTTCTCTATTAGGTTTGTCCAAAGCAATGCACCTACTACTATATAATATTATCATAGGAAGGAACCTGCCTCATTTCACGTCCAATCATGTAAGAATGCCTAGATGGAAGGTGCATATGCCTTATCACCTTCTTTATGGGTGTATAATCTTTACTCCACCTTACGAGGTTACGCATGCGCATGGTACATTCACTCGAGAGATGTGTCGTCAAACATGAAACCGACAGGAGTTGGACAACTAATCTCCTTCAAGCTTTCAAATATCAAGAGTACTAATCCATTAGTGAATGAGGTGTTGTAGGTTTTTAAGTGCATAACTATGGGAGATAGTGCCATGGCGGAAGATAGAATACTAGAATTATTAGGTGAACTTGGTTTAGAAGCACACTTTGATGAGGAAGAATTAGAGGAGATATAACTTGAGCACGCATGCATGGAAAAAGAAAAAGGAAAGTTGGTCTATGTGATCAATGGTGAAGAGGTGGAAAATTTAGATGTTAACCATATTGTGGGTACACATGAGGTTATGGATAGTGTTGATGAGCAAGTGCACACCTACCATGAACCCCTGAAAACCAAGAAGGTTAACATTGGTTCGGAGGCGAACCTAAGGAGGCTACTATTGGAGATTACTAGACAAAAAATGAGGTTTCAAAGATCATCGATCTGTTACGTGAATTTCAGGATTTGTTTTTGCATGGGTATCATGAGGTGAAAGGAGTTCACCACTCCTTGGGATAAATGAAGATCAAGTTAAAGGAAGGTGTGCACCCAATTCGAAAGAGACCTTATCGAATGAATTTGAATATGTGCGTCAAATTCAAGGAGGATATTGAAAAGATGATCGCATCAGGCATCATAGAGGTTGTTGAAGAATCGAATGGATAAGTTTGATGGTCATCAACATTAAGAAGGATGAAAGGATAAGGATTTGTGTTGATTATCGAGATTTGAATGCGGTATGTTTCATTGACCCTTTTCCAACCCCCTTCATGGAGGAGATCCTGGAAGGAGTAGCTAGGTGTGAAATCTATTCTTTCACAGATGGATTATTAGGATATCATCAGGTTAGAATTACAAAGGAGGACAAAGAAAAGACAACTTTCACCTAATGGTCATGCCTTTTGGACTGAAGAATGCACCTGTTGTGTTTTCATGCATTATGGTTCAGGTGTTTTAGGAATTCATCCACAAGTTTCTACAAGTCTACCTAGATGACTAGACAATATATGGATTAGTGAGGGACCATTGTGACAATATGAGGCTAATGTTTGAAATATGTCGGTAGTTGAGGATATCCCTCAACATTAAGAAATGTGTTTTCACTACTCCATTTGGAACCTTGTTGGGGCATATCATATGTAAGGAAGGCTTGCTGGTGGATCCTGCCAAATTTTCCATTATTGTGGGATTGGCATAACCTAACCGCCAAAGTGCGGTGCACATGATTCCTTAGGAATATAGGTTATTTCTAGAAATTTATTAATGGGTATGTTAATATCATCATGTCATTGGAATTTTTTTAAAGCATGAAAGTACATTTCATTGGGGAGAGGCACAACAGATGGCATTTGATACATTGAAGAATAGGCTTATGATTGTGCCCATATTACACTTTCCTTCTTGGGATAAACCATTCCATGTACATGTTGATGCTTCAAGGATGGCGATTGGAAAATCCTTAGCATAACCTGGAGAGGGAATTGTTGACCCAGCAAACAGTAACTATAATTCTATTGAGTGTGAGGCATTGTTAATGATCTACGCGTTGCACAAATTCAGCAAATGCTCGATTAGCAACACCATTTATATTCTACAAGGACCATATGGCATTAAGGTACTTGGTAAACAAGCCCGTTCTATAAGGGTGCATATGCAGGTGGGTCTTATTATTCCAAGAGGTTGAGTTTACGATAAATGTAAAATCGGGTAAGAGTAATTTGGGGCCTGAGCATTTATCAAGGATTGACTCAGGGGAGGATGTGTAGAGTATTGAGGATACAATGACATATGCGTAACTATGTAGATTGTAGCATGCACACTCTGACTTGGAAGATATTGTTGTGTTTCTCAAAATGGGTGTTGTGTTGGAGGGAATGAAGACTTTGGAAAGGAAGTAGTTAGCCATACACGATAGGACCCTACATGCTAATTAGTGGAGACTTATACAAGCTAGGCCACAATGAGGTTTTACGCTTGTGCATGTTAGAGCATGAACATGTTGGAATCATGGAGGAAGTACATGGTGGAATTACAGGAGGACACTATGAAGGGAATGCATAAATGTGTAAAGATCCTTCTAGCAGGATTTTGGTGGGAAACAATTTACAAATATTGTATCAAGTATTGTAAGGCTTGTGACCATTATCAGTGCCTTAGTAAACTAGGGAAAAGAGATGAAATGCTATTAAAACTGATTGTCAGTGCAGAACCATTTAAGAAGTGGGAAATTGAATTTGTAGGCCCTATTTCCCCACCACGTGAAGGACAAGTTAATGCTATATCATTACGTGTAGATATTACCTTACAAGGTGGGCGAGCGGTGCCTATAAGGGATTACACAAAGTGGCAACAATAGCTAGGTTCTTATGGGAAAATATAATTAGCCGATATGGATGCCTATTGAGCTTAACAAGTGATATCAGTACTCATTTCTTAAATAAGATAGTTAGAATCTTATTGGCAAAATTCATGGTAGCCCACCACAAGACTACCCCTTATCACCCATAAGCTAATGGGACTGCTGAGGCATTTAACAAAATTTTGAATCACACGTTAACCAAGATTTATGATGTGGGAAGAAAGGATTGGGATGATAAATTTTCTGTTGTGTTATGGTCATATCGGACTACTTACAAGAGGTTGAACAAGGCCACACCTTTTCAATTGGTGTTTTGTGTGGAAGTTGTGTTACCTATTGAATTCATGTTACCATTGCTACGTATAGTGTGTGCAGGAGGGTTAGATGATGAAAAAGTTCTTGAGGAGAGGATTGATAAGTTAATGTAGTTAGATGAGAGGTGGGCTATTTCTCGTTGGAGTCATAAAACAAAAAAATCCAGGTAGAAGGTTTTTATCCATAGTTACCCCCCTCCAAAATGGATTAACTGCAGTTTTGGCGTTGATAGTTAATGGGGATCATTTTATAGGTTATCTCGCGGTGAGATTATGAGCCAAAGAGAATGTTTGGAGCTGAGTTTTTTTTAATGGTTGAGTTCGAAAAATGTATGGATTTTCACCTCGTTGTCATGCGTCAACCATTCCTTCTTGATGCACGTCAACGCCCTCTTCTTGTCTTGCGTTAACTACTTGTTGTCGTGCATCAAGCACACTTTGCTGACACACATCAACCATGTGTCAATGGCCATCTCCTATCACACATCAATGAATTCATGCTGACGCATGATAACCATTCTCTTCATGCACGCCAACTACCACTTCTTGACATGCATCACCACTTTCTTCCTATCACGCGACAACATTCCATCTTGATGCTTGTCAACCTTCCCTCGTTATCACGTGACAACATTTATTCATGTCGATGCGACAATCATTCCCCCTTGGTGATGAATCTCCTATTCTTGTCAATTGTCACCGGTGGTTATCATTGACCATCAAAAAGGAGTTTCTAATACACTTGACATTAATGACATCGTATAGGGTAGCTCAACAACCAGATTAATGAGGTATGACACCCATGTTCACCGTGCAAGTAAATTACCATTGGAAATCAAACCAGTATGGTTTCCCATACTTCCGTACGGGCAATTAATGAAATATTTGAGTTGGTAGCTACTTTTCTCTCTATATATATAATTTCCCCTTCATTCGGAGGGGGAGACATTATGGAATGTGAAGGAACTTTGCCAAAATTGTTCTAGCACTTTTGTGAGCAGGACAGACTTGAATTTATGCATTTTGTGAAGGATTCTTTCCTTATGCCTATATTGTAATGGATTGTGCATCATTTTAAGCAATAAAATTAGTGTTTTGTGGCTCTTCTTTCCCTATCTTGATTTATATTGCATTTATTTCCTTCTATTATATTTTTTAGGTATATTGTGCATATTATGTTCCTTTACAGGGTTTAAATTCATTATGCTCCACGAAATTAGAGGTTTGAATGTGTTTTGGGACTATGGCACTTTGTCTGCCCTCTTCTTCCCCATTTTCCCTCCACTTTCACTCACTAGGAATCTCTCTAGTCTTGTTTTGGTGCTATCACCTCCCTTAGTTTAGGATTTACATTTTATGTATTTCTCTTTACGTCCCTTGGAATTGATATTTTAGGAGTAGGTTAGCATTAGAATAGGTCAAGAACCAGCCTTCTCTAGAGGTTTTTCTCAATCGCAAGGGTCCCACACCTTGAGACAATCCCATGTTAGTCAAAAGTAGGGTTTTGTAATGTGTAAATCCTAGGGTGCTACTTTTCAAACATAACAAAGACATGGTATGATAGACACATCAAGAACAAAAAGTTTGAGGTTGGGCGAGATGGTTTTATTGTATGATTCCAAGTTTCTGCGCCATCCTAAGAAATTCAAAGTCCATTAGATGGGCCCGTTCATTGTATCATATATACTTGTTTCAAGCGCATGTCAATTACAAGCGTTGGATGGAACACGGTTATCAGGCCATTTTAATGGGAGTAGGATAAAGCCCTACTATAAATAAGTCTTCTTTGTGTTTGTAAATAAGAAAGTATTGCCAGTTAGCCTAGGTTTTTCTTTGATGTAATTTTCTTTCTTTGTGTTTCCCTTTCTTGTTGCTTTGTTTTGTGTGCGTTTGTGCACTGGTAGCCACTTATTATTTTCAAATTTATATGCAGAGGACCGTGGATCCATTTTTGTGTGGGGTTGAGTGATCTGACAAGTGATAAAAGCTATGGTTGTGGGTGGCTCGGGTTGAAAAATAAAAACACGTGGATTGGAACATCACTCATGGAAAAAGGTGAACATAAGGGAAGGCTTTGAGAAACCACGTACAAGAATAAAAAGCGTAGGAGCAACAAGAGGTAGGAAAAGAAAAGAAATTGGTCCCAGGACATAGAATAAGAATTGACTTTGCACGGAGAAAGCACGAAGAATTATATGCTCGAGGTAGTTACGCGCGGGAAGGTTGCAGAAGTGTTTGTGTAGGATTGAGCGTGGAGGAAAAGCCCCGAAGGTTGGCATTGGAAAAAAATCTACCTTTATTACGAAAGTAAGTTAGTAGGTGGCATGGCATTTATCGTGGAGAAAAGAAAAATTTATAAATAGAAGATTGAGGGTGCGTTATTTTATACCTTTCGTTTTAAGTTATCAAAGAGCTCTCATGAACTAGGGAATCCTGATGAAGAAAGTTGAGAAGAGTTGTGAAGATTTGTGTGCATAGCTAGTTTGATCAGCAAACCAGAGTGGAAAGAATTACACGAGTGTAAGCGGAGAAGGTTGTGTGGAAGAATCCCATGAGTGTTAGGTCATCTTATGGAAAAAGGGTTTTCTAGGTTAGGGTTGCATAGCTAGGGCACAAGGTTTGAAGGAATTTTCATAGAGTGGAGCCACAAAGTCGATCACATTTAGGACCAGGAGAGAGGAAGAAGTTTTAAGGACCTGACAAAGGAATGGCACCAAGGAAAGTAGCAAATGTTTCACCGAAGAAGGGCAAAGGGCAAGGGAAAACAAGTCATCTTTACCAGTTTCAATGAATAAGGCTACACGAAAATGTAGTACCAGTACATCATATTACTTAGTAACGAATGGGTGTCTCACATCATGAAGATGGTCTTCACTGATTAAAACCATCAAAAAATTACCACAAATAATGAAATGACACTAGAACTAGTTCACCATACAGAGAAGAGGACACCTAATTGAATGCCCATCTATGACACGAGATAAAGGTAAAAATGGAGAAGGTGGGCTTTTTCAACTCTACACATTTCCCTATTTTGGCAAGCCTGAATGACTATACCAATGGTTGATGTCATGCCGTAGATGAAGACCACTTCTATTTTGTAGGTCGAAGGATGCGCATAACCCCCAACTAATTTCTAAGTTCATCGGCCTTATCTAGTGAAGGAGATTCATTAGACGATGACTTGGAAGACAAGGAAGCCATTAAGAAGACCGTTGAGGCTTATGACTACAAGAAGGGTTCACGCTACTTCAACATTTCATCAATTATTGACCCAATAATGAAGATGGCCATGCGCTTGGTTACAAAGCTGAATGGGCAAGAGAGATGGACACAGATCAACAAGGCTTGGTTGAATGTGTGTCACAAGATCTTAGAGGGAACCATCTATAACCTCTCATCTTTCATTGCAGAGGAGATCATTGATGTCACGTGTAACAAAGAGATGATAATGTTTGGTAATTTCCTCCTCACCATTGTATTTTCAGATATTGGAGTGCCCAATGGGCCGAATAAGTTTTGTTGGGAATACCCAGATGAGGACCCCTCACCCACCAAGAGGTTTGAATAGTATACTTGTGACACCATGACGACCACTCATAAGGCATGCCTGTAAAAGTGTTATAAGCGGATGCACTACACATTTGGAGCTGAATGGAGAATACACAAACAATTGCCTTCACTAGTGTAAGAAGAATTTGAGTTTTCCGTATACCAACATTTTTTCATCGACATACTTACTTTGGTAGATGCCACCAATATTCCTTGGCGTAATTTTCCTTTCTCCTTCACAGTGCAGTACTTCCAAGCCTGGGTCAATCATTTTGAATAGGCAAAGAAACTCATATTTGATCTCGGTGTAGTAGATCAAAACTACCATGAGCTAAGAAGGAAACTAATATACCCCAAGAAGTGCACATATGTGGAGAAGTATGTCTCCCATGACATGCACATGTTAAAACCAATAACATTACCTATTGCAGGGAGGACAACAACAAGGGTGTATTTACACACAAGGACTAAGTATGAAAAGGGAACTTATGTTGAAGATGATGTCTCCATTCCTGAGGACCTCACCGCATGATATAAGGTCATGTAAAGGAAAAGAGACAAAGGAGAGGCTCCTGAGAAAAAAGCATTGAGAGCGTAGACAATGTAGATAGTAGGGGCTCGGTAGTCGGCGTGGGCATAAGTACTTATGTCCACCAAAATAATTCTCCCATGAGAAAAGAGTCACCTCGAAGGAGGAATCACCATAGAAGGAAGATTTTTCGGTAAGGGGAGAGTCATTCGAGAAAGAAGAAGAAGAGAAGTCCCCTGAATTGGAATCACTAGTAAGGAAGAAGCAGAGGGTGACAAAAGAGTATGACTTAGGCAAAATAGAAAGCATGTAGGCCAACAAGGGTGATGAAGATGATGAAGAGCACAACAAGGATCATAATCATCTTGTGTATGATGTACATGAGTCAGAGGAAGAAGGAAATGAAGATAAGGATGAGAATGAAGGAGGTGCTCATGACAAAGGGGGGAGTGAGGAAGTAAACATGAAGGATCGAAGACCCCAAATTTTACCAACGAGCAGATGGATAATACAATAGAGAGGGAAGTGGCAGGAATTATCCGAACTTAGTGGAATACGAAGTCAAGAAAAGTGTCGAGGAAGCCCTAAAGGAAATAGAGGAAATCACGAGTGTGGGAAAGGAGTATGGAAACATGGGTGGAGACCCCAACTTAGCAGTAAGCTTCCCAAAGGAAATGCACATAGGTGGAAAGGGCATAGTAGCGGTGTAGGAACAAGAAATGACTTACATTAATGATCCAAATAAGGTATTGCACACGCGCTTCGAACTACTTTTCCCATAAACGCACTCCTTGCTTGGTCTTCTTTTGATGAAGAAGGTGTGTACCATGCACAAGGAAAATGTTATCTTGGGATTTTGAGTCCCATGTTGATGAACTGAATTTGAGGTAAACCGAGATGCATTAATGAAGATACCAAATTCCAAGGGAGTAAACACTCAAGTAAATTCCCAACAACTGTTTGATGACCAAGTTTACAACACACTCAATAAAGCATTGGTGGAGAAGGAGGAGGCTAGACTCTTCGGTAGAAACAACAGGATAAGGATCTTAGAGGAAGAGCTTGAGAAAAAGAATGAGGAGATCATTGAGTGGTACAAAGAGATAAAATAGAAGAAATTGATCAGTTCATAGTTAAGGTGCGAGCTGAGGGATGAAAAGGAAAAGGTGCACGAAATCCATAATAAGATAGAGGCCATTTTAGAAGCCATAATCTTGAAGTACCTAGACCCAACCTTTCTTGAGTAGAAATACGAGTCAACCAAGAAATTCTTGGAAGACTTGAACCGCATCCTCACCATGGAAAGGAAAAAAATTGCATTAGAGTCGGTAGAGAGGAGGTGATGGCACACCAGACGGAGGAGAAAAGGTTGAAGATTGGGGAGACAGGTGACTTAGTACTCCAGCTCTTTGCCATAATAAAGACCACCACAAAGATGGCTGAAGCCGTGTATGACAACTGTGCCAACAAGGATAGGGTAGCAAGCATATTGGTTGTTACACATGAGGTGGATCTAAAAGAATTTCAAGAAAAACACAAAGGCAATAGGGTGGAGCACAACAAGATCCTGGATGAAGTTGAGAAGAATTTGGAAGCAATCGAAACCTTGCAAGGTTTGATTAAGAATAAGCTAAAGGAACTGTACCCCCAAGTCACTCGCAGGATGGATGTGTTAGGTGATCTTAGCAAGCAATTGGAAATCATTGTTGATACGTTGAAAGCTAAGAGCAAGGAACTTAGTTTTGATGAAGTAAGTGCATTGGTGGGTGACCTACTTCAATAGGCATAGGAGAAGTAGATGCATGGGATAAGATTGAGGCATCTATGAAGGAGTTCCCACTCCTCATGCAATAGTAGCACATTCTTCTATTCTTCCATTTTCTATCATCCTTCCATTCTTTAATTGTTTCAATACCTCTATTATTTATTCTTTGAGGAAGTAGAATGTTTCCAAGGATGGAGAACATGCGTAGTGTGGGGTGATGTTGGACCCTAAAATATTGGCTAAGTACCAAGAGGCGTGCATGTATGGGATCAATGAATAGAAGGGAAAAGTGCAAAAAAACATGTAGGGAAAAGGAGTTTAAGTGAAACCAAGGTGCGTGCGGGAGGAAGAACAAGGGTTTAAAGGACTTAGTCATATTTGGCATCATGGAGTCACTTGAGGAAAAATGTGAGGACCCAACTAGGCATGATAAGTGGATAAGGTACCACCGGAACCTTAAAGATCAAGGAAAGGATATTCTATGAAGATAATATTCGCAGAGGCATCATTATAGTTAGTGGAAGGTTTACAAAAGGATAAGCATTCGCCAATGGAGGACCACATCGACATTTGCCGTGTGATCTACTCGTAAGGGAAGTCATGGTGGCAGTCAATGATCCTATTTAAAGAGGTGTTTGGGATAGGAACATGGACACACAGAGAGATATATGAATGCAAAGTGCAAAGGGGAGTAGAGAAAGAGAAGGAGAGTAATGAAGTGCTACATAAATGCTAAGGTTTTAGAGTACTTAGTGGTAGAGGGTTTTAAGGGATATCATTAAGCATATGTATGGGTACTGGGGTCTGTAACAAGGGCTATAATGGGAAAGTATAGTTAGGATCTCTGATAAGATTAGTTTTCAAGGGTTGGATCTTTGTCATTTAATGTATATGGTTTGAGATGACCCTTTTGAATGTAGTATGGCTACCAGAGACTCTTTTAAATCAATATACATGGATCTATTCTATACATCTTGTTTATGGGTGTAAACCCTCATGTTATTTGGCTTATCATGATTCGATCTAGTTTCTTATGCTTCATGCAATGTTTATTTAGCTTTTGTGATGCAATGATGTGTAGATCTGCTAGTTACATCTTCTACCTTTTAAAGTAAGTGAATGTACTTTACTTCTTCGTGAATAATCCTCCATTAATGGAAAACTCTCTTGAAAATCTCATATAAAGGAGGGTCTCAACACACGTTCATGCCTCACCGAGCACCTAGTGTATGCTTTAGATGATAGTCCAACACGCTTTGGGTTAGAAAGAAGTATCAAGGATAAAATAATGACTACAATTATTTATTTCCATACCTCCTAAATTCCACGAACCGTGCATACAACACTTGTATTGTTTTAAGTTTACATCCTCTATTTTTATGATTAAATGATTGTGAATTAGTAAACAACATATTAATTGTTGCGATTAAATTTACACGACCATTTTTTATGTCATTTCTGGGGGTAATGCCAAGTTATAAGGTTTTTGAGAGGTTTTTACTTCCTTATAAACAATTTAGGTTTAGGAAATTCCACCTCCAAACCCCCACTAATGTATGTTTCTTGAGTTGAGCTAGTTGATGCATGCATCATCCAAGATATGCCCATGGTATATTCTTACCCAATCCACAAATAGCACAAATCTCTTCATATGATTCTGAAGATTCTGAAGAAGACATACTTTCCTTTGTACAAGGCTTACTGTTAGAAGACCCCCCAAGTGAGAATTTTGAGGTTGTTACTTATCAATCCATCATGGAAGATGAAGTAAATCAAAAGTTTGAAGACAAGGAAACTACCTTTTAGTTCCAACTCTCCAACAACAATCATCCTATTGCAATGAAGAACATTTCTCCCTCATCCCTTCCATACTTTCATAGATCCATAACTAAATACCTAGACACCTTTTTGTTTGAGTTTGACATTTTATGTAGGAGTTATGACTACACTACATATGCACATAAGTTAAATTTATTCCCTGCTACACTCAAGGATGTAGCCTTGAGATGGTTCATGGGTTTAGGAAGAGATGTTGTGTCAACTTGGCTACAAATGAAGGAAAAGTTTCTAGTAAAATATCAAGATTATTGCAGGCCAAGTAGTAGAGGAGGTGATGAGATATTTAGGATGGAGAAAATGGAAGATTACTTGGAAATATTCTTATTCAATGTTCAGAATTAAAAACACACAAGATTACCTAATGAGTCCCTTAAGCTACTTTTCTTAAAAGGACTCAGTGAAGAGGATATGGATGCTTTGGACCTAATAGGAGCTGGAGATATCTCAAAATCTACCTTTGAGGAAATTTTGAAGCCTACAAGAATTACTCCAGAGTAACCATGAAGATAATCAAAAGTGTTAGATCAAAGGGTGGATCAACTACCAAAGGAATTAGGGACATATCTAAATCAAATATTGTAAACATGTTCAAGAACATGAAATAGGAGATATTCAATGACATGGCCACCCAGACTTGATGCTCTGCATGCTAAGAAGAAAAGAGAAGATGATGAGGTAGAACTCATAGAGTTTTTCCATGCATGCAGAAGGAAGAAAGTTGATTGTAGATGTAGAGGATTAACCAACATTGCACAAGAAAAGGAAACTAAAAAGAATTTAAGATGATAGAAACAGAGGATGGAAAAGTATTCTATGTTGCTCAAATAAAGCCATGGCTACCAAGATAAGGAGGTATGTCACAAGATCATATGCCATCTTTTCAAAATTGGGCTAGTAATCTATATATGCAACCCCCACCTTGGGATAATACTCAACAAGGTTGGGATCCATACCCTACCCAATACCAACAACAATGGAAACCTCAGTTTCTAGGCCAACACTAACAACAACCCCCTCAATCATGGCAACATCCTTGGAGAGGAGGGTAGAAAATAAATAACCCACCTCCTAACTATAAAAAATCTTACCAGTAACCTCCTTACCCACATCAGTAAGCTCTGATGCCAAATCCCTAAAAAGACTCTCAACCAAAAGTCACTTAGCTACCAACTCAACCAACACCTAACCCTAACAATAAAGTTGCTCAGCCAACCTATACCACTGAATCAACTCAATACCCTACCTATTCAGTTGATGTTAATAACATCCATCTTCACTCAGGAAGAGCACTTCCTCCACCAAGTAAACCCACCATTATAGAGATTGCAGATGACCCACATTTATTGCAAACCAATCCGTGAAAATCTAAAACACGTTGCAAGTTGATCTGCAAGGCAACCTAAATAGAGTTTTAGCAAGGGTAAAATGCAAGCTAATGAACCACCATTTCCAAAGAGATTACAAGAAAAGAATATTGACCTCAAATCAGATTCTGATTTTGATTTTTTCAATCAACTGAAGGATATTTGTGTCAAAATTCCACTTATTCAAGCCATCAAGGATGTTCCCATCTACAACAAGTTGGTTAAGGATCTATGCATAAAAAAACTAGGTAGAAAAAGAAAGGATCCATCCAATGTACAAGTTATTGGACAATTGGCTAATATCATGCTTGGGAATTTAGTTTTACTAAAGTATATAGATCCAGGAAGTCCCTTGGTGAATGTTACAATTAATGGCACAATAATAAAGCATAATCTGATTGACTTGGGGGTGGCCATAAAATTCATGACCAAGAAAACTATGGATGATCTAAATTGGAAGGACTAAGGCCAATAACTATAGTCTTACAACTTGTAGATAGATCAACAGTGAGACCTAAATGATTCCTTGAGGACATATTTGTAGTGGTAGACTCTTAGGAATACCCTACTGACTTTATTTTCCTTCAACCAAAATAAAGTTTAGGAGGATATCTTATTATTCTAGGAAGGACATGGTTAGCCATTGTTGATGCATTCATAGGTTGTAGGTTTGAAACATGATTATTTCCAATGGAATTGGTACTAAGAAGCTCATGCTCTATCCTCCTACCCAATCGTTGAATGATGAAGATCAAAAATTTGGGTAGAAGAACCAGAATCGATTTAAATCTATCTGACAACTGGTGTTGCTAGATAAATCTTGTATAATTGAAGGATAAGAAGAAGATGGTGTTCTCTCTAATGTCTTGCAGAATAACTATGGAAGAAATGAATAAGTGGATGGTAGAATAAGGTGTTTAAAATTCCCCTTGAACCATGTTCTACCAAAACAAAGCACCATGGATATTCCAGGTAAGGATTCTATTCTTCATAAACTTCTTCCCCATGATTGTATACTAAATTTTGTTAGCTGTAATGTATGTTCAATGATTGATTTCTCCAAACAAGTGGAAATAACTTCAGGAAGGTCACTTAATGTAAACAAGATGCTAAGTATGCAACAAGAACAATTTTATATTGCTCTTTTACAAAAACATAAAGCATAATTTGCATGAGATTATGGTGACATACATGAAATTCATCCTAATATTTGCACTCATAAGATTTATAGAAAGGAAAATTGTAAATCAATCAGGTAGCCACAAAGGAGAATGAATCTAGTGGTGAGAGAAATTGTAAAAGTAGAATTGAAGAATTTAACTGGATGTTAGATTTATATATCCCATATCGAGATAGTCAATTGGTATCACCCCTCTCATTGTACCAAATAAAAATGGAAAATGGAGGATCTTCGTAGATTACGGGAGCTAAATGCAACAAAAAAGAAAGATCATTTATACTACCTTTCATTGATTAGGTACTTGATACTTTGGCTAGTAAAAATTATTTCTCTTTTCTTGATGGATATAGTGGCTATAATCAAATTCATATTACACTAGAGGATCAATAAAAAACTACCTTCACATGCCCATGGGGAACATTTTTATTCAGTTATTTCATTTGGCTTGTGTAATGCACTTGCTACATTCCAGAGAAGCAGAGACTTGAGTATCTTTTCAGATCTAAAAATGGTTACATGGAGGTCTATAGGAATGAATTCACTGTACATGGAAACACTTTTAATAATCCATGAAAAATCTAGACAATTTTTGAAGAGATGCAAAGAGCACAACCTATCCTTAAGCAATGAAAAATACTACATGATGATGTCTGAAGGTATAGTCTTGGGACACTATCTTTCTTCTGATGGAATTCAAGTTGATCCAACAAAGGTATTTGTTATAATAAATCTTCCAACACCAAAGAAGAAAAATGATGTTAGGAGATTTCTAGGCCATGTTGGTTATTACAAAGGTTTATACATGATTTTAACAAGGTTGCGGTGTACTTTTTGTATTATTAGGAAAGGATGCTACCTTTGAGTGGACTAAAGATGTGAAACTACATTCTAAACTTTGAAGTAGATGTTAACTATTTCTCTTTTATTAAGAGGACCTAATTGGAAAATACCTTTCTACATCCACATTGATGCATCAAATCATGTTATTGGAATTTTTAGGGGAAAAAATAGAGTTCTAAATTATGAAATTTACTATGTTAGTAAGAACTCAACAATGTTGAACTAAACTACATAAGTAACAGAAGGATTTCTTGGTAGTTGTGTATGCTATCAACAAATTCAAAAACTACATAATAGGTTATCCAATGTTCATTCACATTGATCATGTTGCAATCAAATATCTAATAAATAAACTAGTAGTAAGCAGAAGAATCATCAGGTGGTTTCTCCTCTTACAAGAGTTTGATGTCACCATATTGGACAAGCCTGAAAAGGACAACGTGGTAGCATATTTCCTCTCAAGGATGGATAATAATGATGAAGAACAAGTAGTTGATGAATCCTTCCTAGATGAGCACTTATTTTCTATTTCTACAAAAACACCTTGGTATGCATACATAACCAACTATTTTGTCTCGGTAAAACACCTCCACATTACTTATACTCTGAGAAGAAATATATAATTGAAAAGAGTGTACATTTTTCTTAGATAACTAGATTTCTATTTCATACATGATGAGATAAGATCATCAAAATATGTATAAATAATGAGGATATATTTGATGTCCTTAGAGCCTCTTAACAAAGTGAGCCTTGTGGTGGGAGTTTTTTTGCAAAAAGAACAACGTGGAAGGCGTTATTGAAAACATTTCATAAGATGCAACACTATACACCAGGAGATGTGATAGGTGTCAAATAATGGGCAAGCCTACCAGATTTGATGAAATGCCATTGCAGCCTCAGTTGGTCTTGTAGCCTTTTGAAAAATGGGGCTTAGACTTCATTAGCCCTATAGATCCTAAATCTTAGTAGAAGGAGTACATCTTGGTATGCACAAATTATCTAACTAAGTGGATAGAGGTGAAGGCATTGCCAAATCAGAAAAGTGAGAAAGTAGCCAAGTTTCTCTATGATCACATCTTCACCAGATATGGAGTTCCAAGGGAGATTGTTACTTGATCAAGGTACACACTTTACTGTCTGATGTAATTTTTGATCTAGTTAAGTAATATGAAATCAGGCATATGAATTCTACATCATAGCATCCCTAATGTAATGGCCAAGTAGAAGTTATAAATGGGAGATAGAAACCATATTGACAAAGACCATTGCACTTCACATAAAATATTGGGTAGAAAAAACTTCCGGAGGCAATATGTGAATTCAACAAACGTGAAAATAACAACGGCTCCACACCATTTGAACTCTTGTATGGTAAGACTGTTGTTTTTCTAATTGAATTTGAGCAAAAACATTAAGGACTGCACTTGAGCTAGGAATAGATTTATCTAAAGCTCAAAGGAAGAGAATTATCCAACATAATGAGTTAGGATTAATTAAGGAGACAAAAATTACATAACACAAACATAGTTTAAAAGTTAATAATTGAATGGCATGAATAGTACATCAAGACAAGACAATTTTAAGAAGGTGACTAGGCACTCTTGTTTGACTCAAAGTACAAGGACCATATGGGAAAACTCAGGACAAGGTGGCTAGGCCCCTATGAGATTGAGAAAATATTTCCTAATGGAGCTGTAAAACTCACCACCATAGATCCTGTGAGGTTCAAGCTATTGGTCAATGGTCATAGGTTGAGATTTTACAAGAAACTAGTTGACAAAAATATATTCATGCAAAGTTTAGAGGAGGTCAAAGCAGGATGGAAGTAAGGACATCAAAGCTAAAATAAGGAGTTGAGCCTTCTGGCTCATCTTTTGAGGTTCCAAAGGATTGAGAATTCCACTAATGCCTTTGGTATATTCAGCTTGTTGACTATTCCAAGGACAAATAAAAGTGTTGTGATCAATCCCTTTTGGTGATCAATAACACTCTACTAACACATTTTATTTCTTAGAGTTTTTGTTTTTATAGGGTTTAATGTAAGGTGATTGTAAGAGTGCATGATCTCCATCACAAGAATGCAAAGGTTCCACTTGTAACAACATGCAACCCCCTTTTATTTTGTAGATTTAATTTGAATGAACTCATGATTGAAGATCAAGGATATCTACACGTGTGAGAGATGGAAAAGAGACAAATGACACCTCAACATATCGGAATTCCCTCTCCAAGAGTTATTTGGTTTTAGTAAGGACTAGCTTATATCATTTTAACACACATCTGCAACATCATAACAACATTCACAACATTATAGAAAGTTTACATGTAGCCAAGGTGCAAATCCAAATAAGCATGCACAATAATCATTCCAAATAAACATCAAGATAAGTGCACTCGACTATCACTTTATTAAAGTATAATTAGCATGATTATTATTAATTAGTATTTATGCCAAGTCATCATGTATTTAATGCATTTAAAATGCTTTCACTTTTCATGTTATGATGTGTCCCTCCACATAATCCCATGTTATCAAATCAATTCAATTTGCATGCTTCATACAGACATCAATCAATGATCTCTTCCATAAATGTGTTGCGTGTCCTTTCGGTCTTAAATTTTAAAAATAGTAAAAGTAATTCAACACAATTCAATTATACATTGTTTCTTTAAAGGAATATTGTGTGATTACGTGTTGAGACCAAAGCAGGATGCAAATTCACAATGGGAGGAGATTTGATATGACATGAACCCACAAAGCATTCTCAACTTCTTAGCCACCCTCAAATTTTATAGTATTTTCAAGATAATGGTTGGCTGGATTACATAAACTGATTTCAGGGATTCAATGAAGCAATGGTTGAAGATTTTTCCAACACATTTAGTGATGGAGAGGAAAAAGTGAAGGGTTTATCAATCGAATCAATGATGAAATCTTAGAGGTAACTGGCCTACCTACCTAGGGTGAACCATTTCCAGAGAAGGCTAACCTAGAGGCATAAAGGAGATAATTTGTAGATGATGATGATGCATTCATCACTGATAGACAAGGTACACAAATAACTTCCCTTAAACCTTTATGGGATGAGGTTTTCAATTATGTAATTAAGTATTTTACTTGTGAGGGAAGATATTCTAGGTTGAATACAATTCACTTCAAATTGTTAAATCACTTAAAGAACAATAGACAAGTGAATATACCCAATTTCTTGAATGAGATATTAAAGAGGATGAGTAGAGAGGCATAGAAGGGAAATATTACATTGTCACACCATTGTCTCATCACCTTGATAGTAAAGCACCCATGTAGAGGGATTATCCTTGAGATAAGGTGGGAAGATTTTGCAAGGGCTAGGAGTATTGATGAATTATTGGTAAATAGGAAGAAGAGGAGAATAAGTACTATAAGATCTTCCACACATGTAGCTAAGCCCATACGACATCAAACTCCCATCCTAAAGAACCCCTTATTTATGATAAATTGTCATCTTCTGAGTAAAACCTTGAACCAATCTCACTTGAAAGAATTTTTATTGTTGAAAACCTCATAGAATTCTCTACTCCTGAATCATCTACCTCCAAGGGTAAAAATAAGTATTCCAAAACCAATCCTACACCACTGAGGTGCTCTCATAGGCCATAAACAAAAAATCAAAAAACCTCCAAGCTAAAAAAATCACAGACCATATCACTTAATAGTGATGTGGAAGTTACAGAGGAGAACATTGAGCCCACACCAACGGAAACAATATAGGAGGTAGTGATGCTAAATTTCATGATCAAAATGTCCCTAAAGAGCCCATGGAGGAACAAGAAGAGTAACCTAAAAATGTAGAAATAGTGTGTGTAATGGAGGGTCATGTGGAGAATAAGGAAGAAGAAGTTGCAGAAGAAACTAGACATGAATACCTTGAGAGGCAAGCTCAAAGGCGACTCATACTGATGAGAAAGTTTATAAAATACAAGGTTATGAGGAGAAGATGGAAGAAGAAAGTGGAAAGGAAACTAACCAGAAAATTCATGCATCAAAAGGCAATGACCGAGAAAAAAAAGAAGAAATTGGTGAACAAATTGAACATGAACACATCCCCATTCTATTGAGGAAGTCATTGAGCACTTGGTACATGAAATTAAGAAAAGGCAAATGTCTGTAGAAGTTGAAAAAGTACAAGAACACACTCCTATAGTTGAGGATGATGTAATTGAGCACTTCTAGAGAAAAACACCTCATGTCGATGAATATAAGACATATGGATGTAGAACTAGGTAACCCCAAAATCATTATTGAGGAAATTGTAAGATAACCCAGAAAAACTAAATCAGGAAATGGCCACACAAACAATACTTCTTGAAATTTATTATTTAATGTCAAAATTTGAGACCTATGTTAATAGGTTAAAAGGAAAGTGGGAAAGAGAAAAAGAAGAACTCATCTTCTAGCACAAGCAAGAACTTGAGGAAAAAGACAGAGAAATTAAAAGCTAAAGAAAAAGCAAGAAGATACCCTTCAAGTGGCCCATGAAATATTCAAATGCAGGCCTCCCTCCAATGTTTATGCTATTTTATTAAAAGAGAATATGTTGTAACTCAAACTCACATGCATCAATTCTAAGATACCATATGATATCAATGGAGCTAGGAACTTCTTTAGGTTATATCTGAACAACCCTCATGAAATTCAGCTCCTATTATGTGAACTATACATGTACAACTATGCTCTTGAGTATGATAGGGATTGGATTCCAATCCTATACATTGGAGATGTTCTAGTTAAATCTCTTTGTTATTATTTTATGAATTAATTGGATAGGGAAACAAAATGGACTAATACAAGAATTTGGAAAAGGTACAACCACTTATGGTCAGGGTTGAAGCTACAAAAATTAAAGAAGTTGTAGAACAATATGAAAAGTATAAGAAGAAGGAAATTAGAAGAAGAGTATGGAAAATGAGGAAAGTAACACATGAGGAAGTTAGGGACATGATTAAAGACCATGGGATATATGTGGTACAAGAATGTAGGATGCACTAGAATGAGATGTCTCTGAACTACAAATCAAAGAGATGTATTTTATCCTAACATCATGCTAACTCTAAGAAGTGTGAATGCATACATTGAAATTTATACTAAATGTGTAGATACCTCATTTCCAATTGGCTATCATCCCCCAATCTTTCACTTTCTAATACCGGCATGGATAGGTGACATACCACTAATGAAGTGATACATAGAAGAGTTATGCACAGTTAAGGATGAATGGTGGTTACTTCTTCACAGAGCCGGAAGGGATTGATACTAATTGATTTCAGGCATGAATGCAACATCATACAACAAGGAATTGAGCCACTTAAATGAGGACATTTAAGAAATTAATCTTGGGGGTGTGATGAGTTATTTAAATTCCCTTTATAAACAACTCATCTTTTATATTTTGTTAAGCCATTAAAGCCATGTCCTTGTATTTCCTAGTTATACTATTGAACATTATCATCATAACCTGAACTTATGGCATGAATACTGATTAATATAATTATGAATAGTTTTCTTTATTTCATGGTATTTTGATTATGCATTTATTCTTATGGTTGTAATAATTTATTTAATGATGATATGTGTGATGCCACTCTTGTTTATGTAAGCAACTTGATATATACAACAACTTTTATGCAGCAAAGAACCCATCCACAAAAAAATCATCTCGCAGCCAAAGGGAATCACCTACAACCAAGCGATCTATCCATATCAACCTATCTACAGTAAATCAAAGGAGATCACCTACAACAAAGGAGCCATGATGATGAAGATATATTGGAACGTGAGGGATGAAACTCTAAGTCTGTACGTGTCATGGAAGATGTTGTTTCAACTAGAACATGAGAACTGAAGATAACTCAAAATAGATTTGATTATTCATTAAAACTCATTAAAGAACTGATTGATTAGTTAAATACGTGATTTAAGGAACTTTTTGGTTACTTGAGTTATGTGTTTGATATCTGGACACCTATTAATTAGTTCTATTACATGTTTTGTTTTGTTTGAGATCTTCCACTTGTTCCATTGAAGATCTTTTACTTAGTTTGTTTGAACTCCTAGTTGAACTCTTCTTCTCATGTTTTGTTGTAATTGAGGAGTATAAGAGAAAGATATTAATGTTGAAATGTATATAGAGATCTAGATGGAGAATTAGAGAATAGAGGATACGTAGATATAGAATTTGTTTTGTTTCTAAATGTAATATTCATGCCAATTCAATAAAGAATTAGAGTTCTATTCGATATCTTTTAGTTACAAGCCTTAGGAGTAATTAGCACCCAAGGCAAGGCCCATTTGTGGTCTATTGAACCCCTCCATAGTTTTTTTTTCTGTTTCATTACATGATTAGGCTAGGAAGAAATTTATTCCTTTATTTGCTTTCTGAATTTATAAGCTTTGATTTTAGTCATAGTGTTAAAATCCATTTACTTTCAGTTCTAAGTTTTGTTTCAGGCATTGTACTTTCAATATTTTTTATTTTCAGTATAGTAGTGATAACTATTTATTTCCATACCTCTTAAATTCCTTGTAACTATGTAAACAACACTGGCATTGTTGAAATTTTATGTCCCCGGCTTGATGATTAAATGATTGTGAATTAGTGAACAACATATTAATTGTTGCGAGTTAATTTACACCACCATAAGGCATACGAGTGAAGGAAGCCTAATATATTCTTGTGTGCGATGGAGAACTAGTGGTAGAGCGAAGGGGATCGAAGGAACGTTCGGTCTTTACCTTACACGGACAAGAGTGTGTTGGTGGGAAACACACAAAGATAACTTGTTGGGGTGGTGAGAAGTGATAATCACCTTTTCCACAAGGTTTACTCAAGAAAATGTGCCTACACTTATACATGAATATAATGGAAGGACTCCTTATTTGGTACACGTCCACAACTATGAGAGACTATGGGAAAAAGGTTAAGTGACTTTACCACCATCTCTTTGGGTACATAAGATCTACTCCACACTACGCGGATGTACACGTGTTAACTTTGTCCATGCTTGAACTCAAAAGGGATATTATGAGTGGCGTGAGATGACTGTTAATTTGTCCATACCTTTAACTATTTTTCTAATAAGCCACCTGTACATGAGGCTCTACATATTATAAAGTGCATCGCTTTAGGGGATAGTGCAAAAGTATAAAATCTTATTCTTGAATTACTTGGAGAACATGATTGTGAGATGTGCAAATACATGTTTTAGACGAGAGGAAATGTAGGCTGGTTGCACTTGAAAAGATAAAGAAAAGGGAAATTCAGTATGCTTGATTGATGATGAAGAGGTGGAGAACTTATATGCTAGCCATACAAAAGGTGTGTACAAAGTCATGGACTATGCAGATGAAAAGGCATGTGCATACCATGCTCCCATGAAAACAAAGAAGGTTAAAATTGGAAAATAGGATGTGCCTAAAGAGGTTGTGATTGGGGATTACTTGGTTAGAAAAAGAGGTGGAAAAGATCATTGAGCTCTTGCATGAATTTCAAGATCTATTTCCAAGAGGGTACCATGAGTTGAAATGAGTACATCCTTTGTTGGGAAAGATGAAGATAAAGTTGAAAGAGGGTGTGCGACACTGTTTATAGAAGAGGCCTTCCAGGATGAATCGAACTTGTGCGTAAAGGTAAAGGAAAAGATTGACAAGATGTTTGAGTCTAGTATTATTGAGCCCATTAAAGAGTTTGAATAGGTTATGCCTATGGTTATTAGTATTAAGAATGATGGAAGGATCGGGATCTTTGAATATTACATTTAACTTGATGCCTCATGTGTCATAGATCATTTTTCCACACCTTCACTAAGGATATCCTTGAGGGAGTTGTCGGGTTTGAGATCTATTCTTTCATAGATGGATTCTCAAGCAACCATCGAGATGTGCATTCTGTGCAAGTACTAGGAAAAGACCATTGAATGGGACAATTTTTCTTATACGGTTATGCCCTTTGGGTTAAAGAATGCACTAGTAGTATTCTCATGCATAGTTGTGGAGGTATTTCATGACTTTATTCACAAGTTTTTACATGTTTATCTTGATGATTGGACTATCTATGCGCTTGTCAAAGACAATTATGATAGTTTGAGGCTCATGTTTGAGAGGTGTAGCGGTTAAACATCTCTCTTAATATTAAGAAGTGTATCTTTACTACACCTTTTGGCACTTTTCTTGGGCACATAATTTTTAAGGATGGGTTATTATTGGATCCAAAAAGATAGCATTAATTTTGGGCTTAGAATAACCTATAAACTAAAGTGAAGTGCATGGATTTTTGGGGCATACTATTCACTACAAAAAATTCATAAAGGGATATGCGAATATTGTTGCATCTCTCGGAAGAATATCCCAAGGCTAAAGGAAATTTTCATTGGGGTGATGTGCAACAACAAGAATTTGAGAATTTGAAGGAAAGACTCGATGATCATTGCTCTAATTTTGCATTTTCCTTCTTGGAATAAACCCTTTCATGTACATTTGATATTTCGGTATGGTTATTAGTGTAGTCTTGACAAAGCTTGAAGATGGGAATGTGGATCACCTCATATGCTTTGCAAGAAGAAAATTAACACCCAGGTAGAGTAGAACTATACTACTGCAATAGAGCGCGATGCATTATCTAGTATCTATACACTCCATAAGTTTCGGTAGTGCTTATTATCCACACCGTTGATTTTTATACGAGATCATATGACACTAAAGTACTTGGTCAATAAACATGTTTTTCAAGGAACATCAACTGGTGGATACTTTTGTTTCGAGAATTTGATTTCCTTTGTTGTTGTAAATCCAAGAAAGTGTAATATGGGGCCTGATCACTTATCAAGGATCAATTCTGGTGAGGATATGTAGAGTATTGAAGACATAATGCCTAATGCTCAATTGTTCGGTGTAACCACATGCTCGTAGATTTAAAGGACATTGTTGTATTCTTTTGCCTTTGGACTTGTGTCGATGGGATGAAGAATTTAGAGAAGAATCAAATTTTTATTTAGGTTGTGTCATTCCATATCATTAGAGGAGACTTGTACAAAATGGGAAAAGATGAAGTCATGTGCCGATGTGTCTTAGAGCATGAGCATGAAGTAATTTTGGAGGAATCTCATGGAGGTATTTCCGAGGACACTATGTAGGAGATGTGAGCGTGTGAAAGATCCTTCTAGCTGGCTTATGGTGGGAGACGTTGTACAAGGATACCAAGGAATATGTTAAAGCATGTGATCATTTTCATAAACATAGCAAGCCTACGAGTAGGGATGAGTTGCCCCTGAGACCTATTACAATCACGATACCTTTTGAAAATTAAGTTGTTGACTTTGTAGAACCTATTCCACCACCTGCACGTAGGACTGGAGCATGCTACATAATTACATGCACATATTATTTGACAAGGTGGGTAGAGTCTATGCTTGCAAAGGATTGTACGAGAAGGCACAATAGTAAGGTTCCTTTAAGAAAACATCATTAGTAGGTATGGGTGTCCCTTAAGCTTGACTTGTGATATAGGAACTCATTTCTTGAATGAGAAGATGTGAATTTTGTTGGAAACTTTTATGGTGGCACACCATAAAACTACCCCTTATCACCCTCAAGAAAAAATTGTTGAGTATGGAGCTAAATTACTCATGTTTTAGCATGAAAATATAACTTGCTGGAAGTTGACAATAACCGGCATCGGTTAGAGTGTGACCGGCATCGGTCAGGGCAAGTTGGAACCGGCGACGGTTGGGTAGAACCGCATCGATCGTTGCATGCGTGACGAGATTTTAATTAACTCTCGGTTTGAATTCTATTATTAGCATTGGAATAGATTTAATGATTGTAATTACATGGCTAAGTTCCCTAAAGTCTTAAATGACTATTTAAAGCATAAAGCTAGGGTTTAGAGGAGAGGATTGATCATAATTACAAGATAATTATGTGAGAGAGAATTCTTGGTGAAGAAAAAAAAACTTAAAGGAAGAAAGTACTGAACATCTGAGAGGTGTAGAAGATTGTAAATCTTCATTGTATATCTTTTCAAAGCTTTGGATAATATATTGGCTTGTTTCTTGGTGGACGTAGCCCACACTGGGTGAACCACGTTAAATCTAGTGTTGATTTATGTCTCTTGTTTTGTATAATTCTTTTGGTAGAATATCCACTTTTATTTGCATGTATGCTTAGATCTGATATATTGTTTGTACAATCGGTGTGCTAACCCCAACAACTGGTATCAGAGCTTTGTTTGAGGGTTTTGTGTGTTGATAGATTACTCACAGATGGTTTTCTGATTGAGTGGGAGCTACATCAATGATAGAAGATAATAAATACAAGGTAGAGAAGTTTGATGGCGAAATTATCAATTATGGAAGATGCGGATTGAGGATTATATGTGTCGAGAGATTTGTACTTACCGTTGGATGAGAATTCTAGACCTACGAAGATGAATGATGAAGAATGGAAGATTCTTGTGAGAAGGCTTTGGGATCTATAAGATTGAGCACGGTAGCATGTTGGGTGTCGAATCACAAAGCACCCACGGGACTTATATTAGCCTTTTCCTTACGAAAAACCTCAGTGCCAAATAAATTGTTAGGGTTGAAGATAGACTCCAACGTTACTAAACCTTTAGGAATGCCTCTAATTTTGAATGATTTCGATCTATTGTTTGTCCGTTTGATGATGAAGTAAAAGCACTACTTGATCTCCATACTGTTCTTTGCTCTGATCTGTCACGATTTCTAGCGAGAATTCAGCTTCTTCTTGAAAAATTGACGATCTGGTTGATCGTTCTCAAACACCGCCACTTGTGTTATTATCTGAGCTGGCCTCACAACTACATGGATATGTGGCTGCGTTTTCTCTTCAAGATGTTGTCGACCACATGAAAATCGCTCCAATTGCTGCGAGTCTATCTGCGGCTTCATTTTTCTTCAAAGGTATGGACACAATGTTGAAAGCTTCAAATCCTCAATGAGGTCCCATACCCTATTCTTGTAGTTCTTGCAAATGCTCGTTCTTTGTTTAGATGTTGTCCCCTAACTTGGTTGACGATTAGCTCGCTATCTCCAAACACCTGCAAGTTCTTTATGCCCTTTTTCCTAGCCCAATGAAGTCCATGAATCAAGGCCTCATATTCAAGGCATGTGTTGTTCGAACAAGAAAACTGAAACGAAAAGGCATATCTAAAATTCTAGGTGAATATTTCTGAGGCAATTAGGTGAATTTGGTTTGCATGGTTACTTTTATATTTGATGTCTTGTGGTGAAATCAACACCTTATTACTACCACCTCCAAGACCTTGCACTTCGCTTCTCGAACCATCGAAGAATAATTTCCAAACTTTGTTTTCATCCTTTTGTCAGTTGATGTCGGAATGAGTGAATTTTCCTTGTATACAATACATGCCCAACTCAGATTCTTCAATTTCCTTGTATGGGTCAAATTCATGACTTTTGTTTGCCCATTCATCTAAAGTCAAATCAGGAATTCCCTCGACCTTAGTACCTGCTTCTAGATCACTTGAACACTCCTCCTGATCAAAAGCTGAGCAATTTGCATTGATAGGGCCTGGTACATAAGGCTCAATATGAAAATTGGCAATCGATTCTGATCTGATTGTTGCTTTAGCTCCATACCTTGTCCTAAAGATCATGTGCGACCAATCTGCAGATAAATATCCACCGATCTTTGCAGTGAAGTCCCTTGATAGACACAACGCAAAGAGTGGCGGGAGGTCAGTCAGATTACATGACACATCTTGCAAGAATTTGTAACATTAGGACATGAATGTAGTGTTAGGCTTAACCCCTTTGATGACTCCAGCAAGCCCCACCGTTGTTCCATCTAGTTGCACTACTCCTTTCAAAGATCGGCTCATACTGGATGAGACCAAGAGGTGATCCGCTATGGATTTTCTTTGGCATCACGAGAACTACTTGCTCCCGAATCTATCATGCGAATGTGTAATGAAAAGTGGTTTCCAACAATCAATGAAACATAGAATGGTGGAGGCTTCAAATTTTTCCTTGTCTGGCCCCCATCATGTTGTCTTGCATTAGTGAGAACTTTCTCATGTCCTTGGTTTGATACATTTGTGGTGAGACCAATTAGCCATCATGCGCTTGCAACAAATCTCGTTGCCACCTGGATCGCCAGGTGATTCCCACATGGAAATGTTCACATGTGTCTTCTTCATTTGATCGATGATGTTGAAGGGGGATGAACTCGTCCTTTTGCTGCCCCTTACTTGGTGCAAGCTTTTACGAAGCTTGAACGGGTGCATGTGTTCTTCTGCAATGTACCTTAGTCAGTGGGTTTTGCACATTTGGGGCTGCGTTTGGTCTCATTGGCCCTTGTTGTGTAAGATGGGTTGAGGAACAAGCTAGATTGGGTGGTTGTTCCTCTACTATGCTCCTCTTCTTTGACCGTGTGTTGGCAGCCACGCCTTGAAAAGGTGTTGGTTAACTCCACGAAGTCTTCCGTCATGCCAATTGGCGAATGTGGTCTCTGTTGGAGGTCCTTCTTGTTGCGTTTCTTATTGGGCTGATTCCCCTCCCGGCTTGGTTCTTGAGGAACACCAATGGTTTGCACCATCAAGGCCTAATTCGACCATTGTGCGCCATTAAAACATGGGGCCCGATGTGGATGATATACTTAGAGGTAGATTACAAGGGTAACACCAGTCGTACTCTGTGCCATGTTGTTTTGCGTTGGAACCAAGGCTCTTGAGGATGTCGTTGCATTTGGATCATACGGCCGAAATGGCACAGCGGCTTGAGGTTGTCCTTGGTTCTGTTAGGTTTTGATTTGTAGCTTTGAGGTGGTGGTCTTTTTTGAGGTCAAATTGGTATGGGGGCCTAGCTTGCACTCGTGGGAGTTGAGGCGATATGGTCTAAAGCACTTTGAGCTTGGAAAGTCTTTTGATAGTCACAAGCTCATTCCCAAGGTTCTAGCATTGTTTCATGACCTCTTGTAATTCCTTTGAAGTATTTGAAGATGTGGATGCCTCATTATTACTTTGATTTCTAGGAGTTGGAATGGGATTCAACTGTAGAGGTGCTTGGTTTGTCTAGTTGTAGGATTTCCCATATCCGATAGAGAGGCATTGGCGGCCTTGGTGCAAGCTTGCCGACTTGGATCAAAGGTATAAACTATTAGTCTGACTGCTCGATTCTTTGTGTCATAGGACCACAGTAGCGTTGTTCCTCCCATTGGCCCGATCATCATGGCTATGTCTCGAATTTATAGCCTTCAAGAAATAAAGGAAAGCTCCTTCGGCGGTTAGTCCTGCAAGAAAGTTATTGGGATCCCGTCCCATGACCGTTGGAACACGAAGTTGAAATCTGCCATTTGTTCGTTAGGAGCCCTTTTGATTGTTGTCATTGTTCTAATAACGACAAATTATCCGCCCTCTCCCGAATTGGGCTGCGAAAGAGCTGAACAAAGTTGGTTCCACCTGCGTAATAGACCTGCCAGCTCCTCCAAGAAACCATTGTAAGGCCTTTCCTTTGAAAGATGAAGCCATTAAATTTGACCGCAATATCCATTGCATTTATTTCGTGGATTAACGCATACATTAGCAATATCCGGATGTGATCAATAGGAGTAGTATGATTTTCTCCTGTGAAAAAAACTTAAGGATATTCTTTAGCGTTGCAGTGGAATTTGATTTAGCATTTAGGGCAAGTGGACTACTTCCGTGAAATGACAAAGGATTCGGTGGTAGATGCGCCATTATGATTGGCCTAAGAACCACCTGGTTGATGCGAGAAAAGGTCTACCAGGTGGAGGTGTAGACAAAGTCTGTTAGGGCGGAGATGGCGATCTTTGTGATCTTCTCCTCTCCTTCCTCTACACAGTGGAAGTTGCAAGTGGACAAATAGTCCCTCTTCTCGAGTATTAGACCTGGTTCGAATTCTTCTCATGTGCCTGGGCAACCTTTGCTGCTACACCGCTGAATTCTATCCCCTTGGAGTCGCCAGATGTGTTAGAGAACAAGCCTCTAAAAGGCTGGATTTTGCCAATTACACACCAAACCTGACAATATTTAAACTCAAAATTTGAAAGACCTATACAGTTGAGATTTTTAGGGTTTGGGAATTGATTTGGAATGACAGTCTGAAAACCCAAAATGCAAGCATTTTACTTGTGCAAAATCGGAAATCGAAATAAAAAAACCATGAAATTTTGAAAGTCAAAATCTCAAAAATCTAAGAATACCCTTTTGAAGATTATTCCTCGATCTATCAATTGGTGAAATTTTGACTTTTTCGAAGCAAGTTAAGTCCTTGAAAATCAATTTCAAAGTTCAGACTGGAAGGTGAAAAATCTGGAATTGTAAAACCTGCACTGATTTTAAGTCATGAATTTCATGAAAGTTCCTTGAAATCTATGGAATGACCTCTTGGTCCCACCGTAAGTCGTGCAAAACTATTGGTGTCGAATCACAAAAGTACCCACAGGACTCTGCAACTCGATGGGTTGAGAATCTCGGTGCGATTGCACAATGATGGAGCTTTTCCCATAGTGTGGGACCTTGCGAAATCGAAAAGCTCTCCTGGATGAAGGCCGGCTCCTATTCCTCTGCTCGAGATGCACCAATAAAACGCAGAGAGTCTACTAAAACCTAATCTAACTACCAAGGAGACAGGGAGAGAGAAATGCATAAAAACAAACCTAAGCTAAGGAGGTGATGCAGGAATGAAGAACATACGTTTTGCCAATTAAACACGAAGACCACGAAATGCAATGCAAAATCATGCACGATAAACATATTCACGGTGAAAGATCGGAGGATGCAAAATGAAACACATAAAGGGTTGAGAAACATCCACAGTCATGCATTTATTTGCTGAAGAAGGTTGTCTGATACAATTTACACTGCAAAAAAAGCACATGCCCGAGGCAAAGGTGCATTACGGTTTCGGATGGGAGGTTTGAGCTCCACAACTCTACAAATCGCTTGAAAGAGAAGAAGGGAGGGTAAAAACAAGAATGTCCAACCTTTAGAAAGAAGCCCCTCCTTACAATTTATAGGAAGAATGAGAGAGAGAAGAGAGAGAAAGTCCAAATCTACCCCTGACCACCTCAGGGTTGTATTTAATTCATCTCATTATGGTGGTAGGTGAGGACCATATCAAACCCCAAAAGTGGAAAACTGTATTTTGCATTTTTAAGAACTTTTTCCCACCTAATTAAAGATATCCAGTCGTAGTTAGGTAGAGGATTCTAGGTTAGTGGGCTTTAAATTTAAGTCCAACCTTGTGTGAATCGGAGCTCCCAGGTCAAAAGTTATGGCCATCGAATATCTCGGTTAGGATGCATCGCTACTGTCGGTGCTCGAAATGTTAGCCTCCTGAAGGTGCACCTTGGCGCATCCATATGCATGTTGAAAATCCTTTTCGTGCGCCAAAGGTGCAAATATGTTTGTGTCGACAACCCTTTTTGTGCGCCAAAGGCGCATTCATTTCATGTCAACACTCTTTTACGTAAATCAAAGGCGCAAATATGTTTTAATGTCGACACATGTTTACGTGCGCCACTTTACTTCTGCGCGAAGGCGCAGCGCTGACAGGATAACTTTTCCCGTGTCAACATTCCTTTCAATGCGCCCAAGAGGTGCGTATCTCTATGTCGACATCTTCTTACGTGCGCGATGTAAGGCGCATTTACATTTGTGTCGACATCTTCCACATGCGCAAGGCGCAACTTTTCCTAACCTGTTGACACTCATTGTCATGCGCCATTAAGATGCGCGCCTTGGGCGCATACCATTTTCTCTGTCGACACTCATTGTCGTGCGCCCCTTTGTGCGCCATGGGCTGAGGTTTGAATTTATTTGGTTTCCATATTCTTCCGCTTGTCTATATCTACAGGGAAGATATATACAACAATAGCATCCATGGATTCCAATATTACGAAGTGGCTTCTACGGTAGACTTAATGAAATCTCTTGCTAATTTACATGAAAAACCTAGTGCTTCAAATAAATTTTATTTGATGAAGAAAATTTTTAGTTCTAAGATGCATGAAGGTGAATCTGCCTCTAGTCATTTGAATGATTTAATCTATTGTAAATCAATTAAAATCGGTTTCAATACCATTTGATGATGAAGTAAAAGCACTTTTATTCTTGTGTTCTTTGCTTGATAGTTAGGAAAACTTGGTAATGGTTGTTAGTAATACAACATCTGCTAATAATATTTTGAAGTTTGATGATGTGGTTAGTATAATCTTGAATGAATAAATTTGTAGGAAAAGTATAGAGGAAACATCATCTGGAAATGATTTGAATGTATAAATCGAGAGGTAGGCGAAGGAGAGATCCAAGAGTAATAGTAATGGGAAATCAAAGTCAAGGGATAGCAGATCTAAATCCGAGTAAGTGAATTACTTGTTGGAAATGTGGAAAGAAAGGACATGCAAAGAAAGATTTTTGGTCAAAGAATAAAGAGAACCAACAACTAGACAAAGGTAAAGAAGTGAATCTTCTTGCATCATCGGAGGTAATGCAAGATGCTCTTATTCTTTCTTTAGATAGTAGAATTGAATCATGGGTTTTAGATTTAGGAGCTTCTTTCCATGTACGACCCCTAATAAGGGTTATTTCGAAATTATGTCGGGGCAATTTTGGGCATGTTTATTTGGGTGATGATAAACCTTGCGATTATTGGTAAAGGGAAGTTCATCTAAAATTCTAGAATGGAAATACATGGGTATTGAAAGATGTGAGGCATGTGCCAAGCCTCAGGAGGAATTTTATTTCTACAGGGCAACTAGGTGAATTTGGTTGCATGGTTACTTTTATAGGAGACTCTTAGAAAGTCACCAAGGGTGATTTTGTTGTGGTAAGAGGTAAGAAGGTAGGAACGTTATATTTATCTACCTATATTACTAATTCCTTTTCTGCATTATCTACTTGATTCAGATGCATGCATGTGGCATAATCGGTTGGGTCATATGAGTCAAAAAGGAATGCAGAACTTAAAGGCTAAGGGTAAGCTATCAGATTTGAAAGATTTAGATATTGATTTTTGTGAGCATTGTATCTTTGGAAAGTAAAAGAGAGTGAGATTTCTCAAAGTTGGGGCAACTAAGAAGGAGCGAGAAATTGGAGCTTGTACACTCGGATGTGTGAGGACCAACTCGGGTAGCTTCTCATGGTGGATCCCGTATTATGTTACTTTCATTGATGATGCTGACTCTAAGAAAGGTATGGGTTTATTGTATTAAACATAAATCTGAAGTTTTGAAACTTTTAAAAGATGGAAAGCCCTTGTTGAGAATAAATCAAATTCTAAGTTAAAGTGCCTTAGATCGATAATGGTAGTGAATCTTTGTAGCAATACTTTCAATGATTATTGTTCGGTGAATGGGATACGTAGAGAAAGAATAGTTCCAAGAACACCATAGGAGAATGGTGTTGCGAGAGAAATGAAACAGGACAATCATGGAATGTGCTTTAGAGAAGTATGAGGATACATTTTAGATTGCCCTTGCATTTTTGGGTAGAAGTAGTTGATCTGGCCAAAAGTTTATTTGATTAACCGTGGCCCTTCAGTTCACTAGATGGAGGAATACCGGAGAGAAGCATGGACCGAGAAAAGGGATAGATCTTTCTTTTCTTAAATTTTTTAGTTCGAAGCTTTTGTGCATGTTGATAGAGAAAATAGAAAAAAAAATGGATGAAAAATCCAAGAGGTGCACTTTTATTAGTTATGGATCTGGTGATTTCGGTTTTTGTTTTTGGGATTTAGAGAATTCTAAAATTGTTAGGAGTCATGATGTTGAATGGAATGAAAAGAGAATGTACAGGGATCAAATTTTGGTACCCAAGGATGAGAAAATTGAGAAGTTTATTGATGAAAATGAACTCTCGGGTTTTAAAGAAACACCTACAGAAATACATAGTAGTGGTTGGTTAGGCCCTAACCGGCATTAGTCAAATAAAGCTGCCGATAGTTACAGAGGAGAAGAAGCTGATGTCGGTTAGTGAATCGATGTTGGTTATAGGTGACCAGCATTGGTCACTATCATAAGTTGATACTAATGTCCAGGAGGTCCAGATTGAGCCTCTTCGGTACCCCAAACTCCTATGAGAAGGTCACAAAGGGTAAGTAAACTTCCAGAAAGATTTTCACCTTCTCTATTTTATCTATTATTGGCTGATAGTGGTGAACCGAAAAGATTTGAAGAAGTAATGTCGGATAAAACTCACATTCGGTGGGAGCATGGCATGGACGAGGAGATGAACTCTTTGGAATAGAACCATACTTGGGATTTGGTTAAATTTCCAAAAGAGAAGAGAACATTGCGAACAAGTGGGTTTACGAAATTAAGGAAGATGAGGGTGGATGAAAAGGTACAAGGCAAGGCTTGTAGTAAATGGATTTGCACAAAAAGGTAGGTATTGACTTTAGTGAAATATTTTCTTATGTTGTTAAGATGACTTCTATTTATCTTTAGGTATTGAGTTTAGTTGCGATAGAAGATTTAAATTTAGAGTAACTATATGTGAAGACAACTTTCCTTCATGGTGATTTGGATGAAGAGATTTATATGCAGCAATTGCTTGGGTATGAAGTCAAGGGTAAGGAGAAGTTAGTTTGTAGGTTGAAAAAGAGCTTATATGGGCTCAAGCAAGCTCCAAGGCAATGGTACATGAGGTTTGATAGTTTTATGCATGAGCATGGTTACTTGAGATGTGAATCTGACCATTGTGTTTTTTTCAAGAAGCTTAAAAATGGGAGCTATATTATTTTGTTACTATATGTGGATGATATACTTATTATGGATCTAGTATGTAGGACATTGGTGAGATTAAGATAAAACTAACTCACACATTTACAATGAAAGATTTGGGAGCTGCAAAAAGAATCCTTGGCATGCAAATACATAGAGAAAGGAAAAACAAGAAATTGTATTTGTCTCAGGAATGATTATATCTACAAGGTGTTAGAAAGGTTCAACATGCAGACTGCAAAACTTGCTAGCACACCTATGGCTGGACACTTCAAATTGAGTAAAGATCAGTGTCTTCATCACAAGATGAGGTCAAATACATGACACGAGTGCCATATGCTTCAGCAGTTGGAAGTCTCATGTATGCTATGGTTTTTACCAGACCAGACATTACACATGTAGTGGGAGTTGTGAGTAGATATATGGCTAATCCAGGTAAAGAGCATTGGAAAGCAGTCCAATGGATACTCAGGTATTTGAAAGGAACATCTAGCATGCAGTTATGCTATAGAGGTTTGGATATTTCATTACGTGGCTATGTTGATTCAGATATGGCTAGAGATCTGGATGGTAGAAGGAGCACTCTTTGGATATATTTTCACGGTAGGTGGAGCAGTAGTTAGATGGATTTCAAGATTGTAGAAGGTTATGGATTTGTCTACTATAGAGGCAGAGTATGTTGCAACTACAGAGGCTAGCAAGGATATGATATGGATGAGTAGGTTCATGGAAGATTTGGGAAAGGAGAAAAGTAATTGTAAACTATTCAATGACAATCAGAGTGCAATTCATTTGGAAAAGAACTCAACATTTCATTCAAGAACAAAACACATTCAGTTGAGATATCACTTCATACGACAGGTATTGGAGGATGGACAGTTGAATCTAGAAAAGATTCATATGAGCAAGAACCCTATGGATATGCTAACGAAGCCATTAGCAAAGGAGAAGTTGGAGCTACACTCCACTTTTGTTGGTCTTCGAGTTTGAAACTTGAAGAGGAAGAAACAAAACCAAGGAAGGATCCAAGAATGATGTTGTACATGTATGGTGCAGTAATTAAACTCCAAGTGGGAGATTGTTGAGTATGGAGCTAAATTACTCATGTTTTAGCATGCAAATATAACTTGCTAGAAGTTAACGATCGGCATCGGTTAGAGTGTGATTGGCATCGGTCAGGGCAAGTTGGAACCGGCAACGGTTGGGCAGAACCGGCATCGGTTACCTGTGCGACAAGCTTTTAATTAACTCTTGGGTTTTATTTCTATTTTTAGCATTGGAATAGATTTAATGAATGTAATTACATGGCTAAGTGCCCTAAAGTCTTAAATGACTATTTAAAGCATAAAGCTAGGGTTTAGAGGAGAGGATTGATCATAATTACAAGATAATTATGTGAGAGAGAATTCTTGGTGAAGAAGAAAAAAGCTTGAAGGAAGAAAGTATTGAACATCTGAGAGGTGTGGAAGATTGTAAATATTCATTGTATATCTTGTCAAAGCTTTGGATAATAGATTGGCTTATTTCTTGGTGGACGTAGCTCACATTGGGTGAACCACGTTAAATATAGTGTTGATTTATGTCTCTTGTTTTGTATAATTCTTCTGGTAGAATATCCACTTTTATTTGCATGTATGCTTAGATCTGATATATTGTTTATATAACCGATGTGCTAACCCCAACATAAATGGAACTACGAAGCCTTCAAAAATATTTTGGGACAGACTTTGATGAATATTTTTGATGTTGGAAGGAAGGATTAGGATGATAAAGTATCAAATGTACTTTGGGCTTACAGGACCACGTATAAAAGGTTGAACAAGGCCACACCCTTTCATTTGGTGTTTGGCACAAAGGTGGTATTACCTATGGAGTTCTTACTACCATCCCTACATATTGTGTGTGCAGGTGGATTGTCAAATGAAAAGGCCATAGAAGAGAACATTGAGAAACTAATGCAACTAGATGAACGGTGTGCCATTTCACACTGGAGCTAGAAGACTGAGAAGGTGTGATAAAAGGCTTGGCATGATGGGCACAATAAGCTTAAGTCATTTGAAGTTCGCGACAAAGATGGTACTTCTCTATGAATCCAAATTTGTGCACCACCCAGAAATATGAAGGTGCATTGGTTGGGACCTTTTGTAGTAACCAAGATACTTGAATCAAGCACATGTCAATTACAAGTGTTGGATGGCACCATGTTTTCCATTACTTGATGGGATTAGGCTAAAGCCCTACTATAAATAAGATTCATGGTGTTTGTAATAAGGCAACATTGCCTCTTAGATTAGATTTTATTTCATGTTTTGTTTTTACTTTTCTTGTTGTGTTGCAAGAAGTGTGCTTACATGCATGAAGCTGATCATTATCTATTGAGTTCATGTGCGAAGACCGCACATACTTTTATTATGGGGTGAACCAGGTGTAAGTGTGCAAAAGATACCGGATGGTACTTTGGGATTTATAGGAAATTTGGTACGATTATACGCGTGAAAGTATAAAGGTGTGATGTTGTTTAAAAGGTGAGAGGCACAAGAAAAGGAAAAAGGTGTCATATGTGCTAAGAATGATGGAGCTCATGAAGCATTTCTCATATTAGAGACCACGCAAGGAAGAAGATGCACAAGGTGTTACATGAGGGAGGTAGAAGCAAGATGGACTACTTGGTATCAAGAAAAGAGGAAGACATATTACGGTAAAGAAATGTGTTTGCAAGGACGTTTGTGGCCTAGAAAGTAGGAGCATGCTAGAAGGTTACGATTGTGCACTCATGGAAGAAAGTAGAGAAAAGTGTGGAAAAAGAAAAAGCATAGTTAAATCAGTAGTACGATTAGTTGTAGGTGAGGAGTAATAAATGTAGAAATTTTTAGAAATATATAAAAGGGGCATCAAGAGGGTTCATTTTTACCTTTCCTTGTGAAGAATTTGAGTGTTGAAGAGTGTGAAGCTATTCGAATTTGTGTTAAATTGATCACGAGGAAGTTTGAGAAATAGAAGCAACCCAGTTTGAAAAAGCACATGACCTAGTTATGGATCTCCTTCAGGTGGAAGTTTGAAGCTTAAGAAAAGGTGTGGAGGTTTGTTTTTAGAAGAATAGGGTTTGTGAGTTAGGGTATGCATAAAAATAGGAACATGAATTCGAGCTAGGGCACTGAATTCAAGCTCGGGCACAAAGTTGTTTAACAATGAATTCATGATTTAATAGAAGGTTATTAAGTACCTAGGGCACATAATATTTCAAGTTGTGAAGTAAGCATTGCGCGAGAAGAAGAAATCGCACCCGAAAGGCATCCACGGTGGTGTCTAAGGGAAAAGAAAAGGAGATTAAGGTATAAAAAGTTCCAGAAGAACAATACTCGAAATGTAGTATCCAAAGGACATTATTATGGGACATATCTAGGAATCCCACATTAGAAAATGCAAAGTTAGTGATTATAATCATCACTCATCTCGACTCAAATGAGAGCGAAATAGAGAATGAATTAATCAAACAAGAAAATTGCTAATGGGAAGTCGATTTATGATGATAATGGATTCTAGGTTTTGGAGGGCACAAGAGTCCTTTAAATTTATGAGATACCTTACTTGAAAAGGCCGAGTGTGTCTATCAATGGCTAATGTCATAGGTCCATAAGAATTTCTTCTATTTTATGGATAAAAGGATGTGCATTCTCATAGTCTTGAGTACGTGCGAGATGATTGTAAGATTCACTAGAATGTGTAGTTCTGGGCACAAAGATAGACACAGATTTAGATGATGAAGTGGGAGTAGAGGTCACTTTGCCATTGCTTGTTGCCATAGAAATCAAAGAGGTGGCCACATGATGGATATTGTTAAGCTTCGACCCAGTTAGATTAAAGCGTGATATTCACCGCACATATGGTTATAAAGTTGGGAGCGCGAGGAGAGATGGACCCAAGTGAATAAAAAATGGCTCCACATTGTGTAAAAGATTCTTTGAAGGGACCGTGTACAACATTTCCACTTTCATTGTAGAAGGGATCATAGAGGAAGTACGCGTAGGTGACAGGATAATTTTGGGAGGAATCCTCCTCTCAATTGTCTTCTCGAGAAATTGGAGTTCTAGATGGCCCAAATGATAAGATGTGGAAGTACCCCCCTGAAAATAAATCCCCCACAAAGATATTCATAGAGTACACAATGCAAACATAATAACCAATACCTATAAATTATGAGTGGATGGGTGGTATAGGAGAATGTACTAAGAATTTGAACATGAGTGGTACATCCCAAGTGAGTTTCCCTCGGTTTGGAGGGAAAATTAGGGTTTGTGGTGTACCAACATTTCTTCCTAGAAGATTTTGTTTTAAGATCGGTCTGAAAGAGCATGTGGTGTAATTTGTTGGGGTGATAATGTCAAGTGGGATCATCCACTATAGTACACCCCAACATTAAATGTAAAATTTTGTTAAGGAAACTTTATTGTGAAGGTCTTTCACATTAAATAGTGAATCAGCTAGAATGATTAACCCACACACATTGATTTGGGTGATACCTCTTAGGATTGGCTATCTAGATGTGTACAACATATACATTTTGTACAAAATGACTTAAAGACTGAGATCTTATTATAAGATATAGTCAATGATCATTGTATGATCTAATCAAGAAAATAACTGAGCAGACATTGTGAATGACTGCGAACTAGAAGTGGAAGTGTTGGGTTAAACTTGTGTTGAATTCTTAATAAAGACAATTCTTTACCAATGGATTTTTTTCCTTCAGTTTCTCCACTTAAATCTGATGTTATTTGTCTCTGCTCTTGTTCATTATTTACTTTCAAACTCTATCTCATTAAGTTCTGCATTCGTTATCTATTTTTAAGTTATTCATGTGTCTAATCGACTTGCATATCATAATCTATAATCTTTGGCTTTAATGGTGGATCTATAATCTGTGGATTATTTATCCCCTGCTAAATCTAACATGGTATCAGAGCTTGGTGATTGTACGTGTGTGCAGGATCGATCTAGAAGTGTTTAACTTGAAGAAGTAAAGAAGCTTGAAGTGTATTTACATATCTACGAGACTCTAAAATATCCTGCATAATCGTCTCAAGTCTCCAAGCAAACCAAGTTTAAAATTCTAATTCCCACCAAATATTATTTGAAACATTGGTAAAATATGGGCTAAATGGTTGTTTAAATAGTATTTAAAGCTTTTGTATTCTTAGATTTTTGTTTTTGTATCTAGTTTTAATAGTTTTTGGTTTAAATTTGTTGTCTGTGAGCTTGTTTTAAGTTTTCACGTCGTTTATAGCCGTTTGGGTCATTTTTGAATTTAGATCTGAAAGATCTATTTAGATCTAGTTTGTTTGAGGCTTTAAGTTTGTTCTAGTAGTAAAAATATTCTTTCTTAGCTAATTTTGTCTTTGTGAAGCTTGGACCAATAATATTGCTCCATGTAGCTTCCTTATTCTTCTTTTCGCATTTACGAAACCTTACCTACTCTTAGAGTGCCAAGTGGCTTCATTCTGACATCTTACTGTCTTTATGAAGCTTAGGCCAATCATTTTGTGCCATCTGGCTTGCCCTGACATATTTTTCTGACTTTCTTTTACTGCAAATCCCAATCCAATCATATTGCTCCATCTAGCATCAAGTTTCAATGAAGCCCGAGCAATCAAATTACTCCATCTTGCTTTAAGGTGTCAAAATATTATTTATCTAATTATCAGTTGAAATATGTGTGCCAATAAGGGCTTTACGTGTGTCTTTTCTTTACCAAACTTATACTAGCTATCCTCTGAAATTTTTGAAATCCAAGCCAATAGAATTTCTCCACATTTCACATTTGTCAGTCGTTTATTTGTGGCAGTTGTTATCCAATTAAATATTTCCACCTTAACACATTTGTCAAATTTTTGAAATGCGAGCCATTTAAAAGGCTCCACATATCTTGTTTGACTTAGTCTTTTTGATTTCATTGCAAAGTACAATCCAATAGCATTTGGAAACATATATATATCTGTCATTTTTGGCAGAGTGTGAGCTAATAGAAAAGAGTCATATGTCTAGTATTTTCACAATGTCAGTCCTTAGTTCTTTATTTCGCGGGTTTATTAACTTTCCTTTGTACCACAAGATCCCTAATTTTCTTCGTTCTCGCGGGTTTTCTTAAGTCTATAAACTACGAAGTCTAAGCTAATTAAAATTTGACACATATTCTTCTTTTTGCACTTGTACTTTTCCCACTTGCGAAATGCAAACCAATTATTTTTGACACGTATTCTAATTATGTCAGAGTGTTAGTCTTTTCTTTGGCTTTACCATTTAGATTATGACAACTGTCTTATACCTTTTCCGGACCCGAACTTTATTTCAAGTTTGGTTTATAAATTGTTTAAGCCATTAATTTTTCGACAAGTGGCTTGTTTGACTTAGAATTTTCTTTCGCATTGTGTCAGAGTGCGAAATGTGATCTAATTAATTAAAGACACGTGTATATGGTTCTATCTTTTAATTAATTGTCAGTCTATCTTATTAGTTGCATTTATGAAATGCAAGCTAATTAAAAGGCAACACATGTATTTTCTTTATTTTAAAATCTACGTGTATTGACGCATGTTTGTTTGTATTTTATCGCGGTTTTTAATCGGTTTTGGACCCGAAAAGGCTTTGAATTTAATCTATAAAAATTTCGCATCCACCCGAGGATCTTTTTTTAAATCGATACGTGCTTTTCTTTGTATTATTGATATGTGCCACATGTAGACCCCCATATTTTTAAACTTATTTTATTTGTTAAAGTAGCTCATTTTTGAGCTCAACCCGTCAAGTTGTAAAATAACTCGTCAAGATTTCTTTATTTCACGGGTTTGCTAATTTTTCCTTGTACTCAAGGCTTCCAAATTTTCTATCTCATGGATTCAAAATTAGACCCCATCTCCACTTTCCTTTTTTATTTCAGTAGCTCGATCCTTTAGCTCACCGAGCCGGGTTGCAAAAGAACTCACCGAGCTCTTGTATCTCGACCCCGACTCTGTTCTATAAATTTGATCTTAATTTCTACCAAATCAAGCTAATTTTCAACTAATTTTGAGTTGTTTGATTTTATATAGCTATTAAAAATATTTGTAGCTATTCATTTGTCTTTGTTTGACTTCCTTGACTTATTTTTTAGTTGAATTTGTTTCCATTACTGTTTGAGCAATAAAAATGTCTAGTTTTGTCAGTTTTTTGATGGGTAAGTCTCAACTATTAAATGGAACAAATTATAGCATTTGGAAAGTGTGTTTAAAAGCCTATTTTATGGCTAGGAAGCTCTGGGATCTTGTGAATAGTGTAGAAAAATGTCCCACAGGGAGACAAGCTACCCTAAAAACCTTAGTTCATTTTCTCAAAGATCTTAGGAAGCTCTTTCCATCTTATTGCAAAGCATTAGAGATGAGTTATTGATGCATATAGGTCATATGGACTCGCTTGCAGATGCATGGAAGTAATTAGAGACCATGCATGAAGGCAATAGGTTTTCTAAAATAATTAAACTAGTTTTAGAGTTGTTTACAACACCCATGAAAGGGGATGAGAAAATTGTGAATTATTTAGCTAAAATTAAGAACATTAAAGCTCAATTAGATGGTTGTAACTATGAATTGTTTCAAGATAAGTTGTTATATTTTATTATACAAATTAATATTCATGAAAAATATAGACATTACATCTCAATTCTTTAATTCAAAATATCGAAACGAAAATGATGTACCTAATCTGGAAACCTTGTTGATGTTAGAGTAGGTATTTACCTTAGCTCATGTTCACCTAGGTACATTATTTACCTTTATTGTATTTATCCTCACCCACTTATGTGTGTGGATATTTCTTTTATTTATTTAGATATTAGGAGATATTATCTAGTTGTTAGGTATAGTTCTTTCCTTGATCTATGGTATTGACTAGATCCTTGATGTCTAGTTCTCTCATAAATCTATGGACTTGACTAGTTCTTTGATGACTAGTTCTTTCCATGATGACTAGTTCTTTCCATGATTTATGGCTTGATCTACGACCTTGATTGGTTCTTAGATTGTTATTCCTTTCCTATATAAGCAAGGCCCATTCTCATTGTATTTCATTGAGTTCCATAATAATATATGATATTGCTTGCTCATTTGTTTGCAAAGGTTTTATGTAAAGTTATTCTGGCGAATTGCTTTCATCTTATTGATTATGGTGTTTGATTAGCATCTCGTGTTCTTGGCTTGGTAATGCGATCTGGTTATCATTCTTTTTAGTTGATTCAAGAAGAAAGAGTCATGGAGAACTTTGATTCAAAATATAATACTTCTCAAGCATTGTTTCTCATAATCATAATCCTGCTCAAAATATGATTAATGTCAATACAAATTAGAAATACAATATCATATATAGATTTAAATCAAATCCTAAGACTAATTATGCAAAGACCAATCAAAAATTTAAAGTCAAATTCAATGGAACTTGTAATAAGTGTGGAAAATTTGGACATAAAGAGTTTGATTGTAGAGTCAAGATTAACAAATCAAGAAAAATGCTAAGAACAACCAAATTTAATAATTTTAAGAAAAATCGAAAGCAAATTCATGAAAATGTGGCCGAGAAGCCTATTGCTTTGTGATACCACATTAATATGCTTCTTTAGCTTCAAATGACAATGAATGGATTCTTGATAAAGTGGTGCCTCCAAAGAACATGACTTGAATTTCTAATATCCTTTCGATATGATCAAATGTGAAGAGAATATCTATCCAGAGATAATTCCGTCATTAGAGTGAAGGTCAGGCAATTTTAAGTTTTCTAATGGTTTAATTAGGAATGTCTTGTATGTTCCTAAAATGAAAAAGAATATTTTTCTTTTCTCCACTAACCAAAGAAAACTATAAAGTTATTTTGCTGCAAGATAAGTGGTATGTAAAACATAAATTTAGTAATGTTATTGCTTAGGTATTCGAAAAAATGGTTTGTATATATTTCATGGTTTTGTCTTTGAATCTTGATTTTCTTCCTCTTCTAAGAATGATATTCAGTTATGGCATGAAAGAATTAGTCATGTAAATTCCAAAAGCTTGTATGATATGTCTAGATTGAATCTTGTTATTGGTCTTCCTAAGATAAAATTAGTACATGAGACTTGTGAAATTTTCCTACGTGGTAAGCAACATGATAAACCATTTCACAAACATCATGATCCAAATTCTTCTCAATTACTAGAACTAATTCATAGTGATGTGATAGGTATACTTGAGGTTCCTTCACTCAGTGGTGCCTTATGTGTTGTATGATTTATTTATGATTATTCTAGGATGACTTGGTCTTATTTCATTAAAAATAAGTTTGATGTCCTATCTAAATTTCAGGAATTTAAAGATCTAGTTGAAAATGCTTCTAATCTAAAAATTAAGAGAATTAGGATTGATAATGGAGGTGAGTATGTCAAAAAAAATTTGATGAGTTTTATGTGTCATGTGGGATTCAAAGAGAATTGATCACTCCTATTCCCCTCAAATGGAAGGAAATGTCATCAATTAGAAAGAAAGAATAGGATTTTCTTAGAAATGGCTAGACTATGATTCATGCTTCCAATGTGCCTAAGTTCTTACTAGTTAAAGCTATGAACATTGTTTTCTATATTTTAAATAGACTACCTACAAAACCTCTTCATCAAGATACTCCTCATGAAGTATGGACAAAGAAAAAATCTAGATATCTCTCACCTAAGAATATTTGGCAATCCTTCTTCCATCTTCATTCCAAAAAAAAAAGGAAGAAGCTTGATCCAACCTCTTTCTCTTGTATTTTTGTTGGCTATGGTTGTAGAACTAAAGGATTGAGATTCTATGATCCATTCAAGCATGACATTGTTGAAAACAGAAATGTTCAAGTCTTAGAAAGAACTTTCTCTAGATCCTAATGAACCATCCTCTGTTGTTATAGAGATAGATCCTAATAATCTTCTTACTGACATTATAGAAATAGAAGTTCAAGAGGTTGATTATCCTGATCTAGATATGATGTAAATTTAGGGGGATTCATCCTAACGTGTCTTCTATGAAACCTAATATTCCTAAATGGGCCAAAATATTGTTCAAAACTCTCAGCCTGATAATCTTATAAAACTAACTAGAAGTCAACATACTTGTCATGCCTTGATGACCCTCTATGAGGTAGAACCACAATCCTTTGAAGAAGCATCTCAAGATGTTAAATGGATTCAAGCTATGAAGAATGAATATAATGCTTTAATAAAAATGACACTTGGGAACTAGTCCCTTGTTAGGTTGTGGAGCTAAATAGCTTCACTGGAGCATGCATTACAAAGTGAATGGGTTACACAGTGACTAGAATCACCAAGAAGTGACCAAAGCATCGGCCGACTCTAACCAAAGATCACCGCTTATCAATCAACATGGGTTAGAAAGTGGTCCGACATCGTTCAAGCAATGATCAGCATCACCAAGTAATGTAATCGACATCGGTTACTTGTGTGGGAGTGTTTTATTTATAAGTCACAGGATTTAATATAGCTTTTGTTTTAAAGAAAATCTATTGGATGTAATTGCATGGCTATTGTGCCCTAAGTTTTTCTAGGCTTATATAAGTTAGAAAAATAGGGTTAGAGGTGTAAGATGTGAAGAAGAGCATAATCCTTGGTTGAAAGGATGAAGAAGAAGAAAAAAAAAAAAAGAGATTGCATGAAGACATGAGCTTTCATAGAGAGAAGTTAAAACAGAAAGAAAGTTCGTGTAAATTGTTGGTGAGAAGATAGTATTATCTTCTACTATATTTTCTTTGTATTATTTAGTCTCATGTAATGGCTTGCATAGTATGCAAAGAACTTAGTGTTTCTTCTTATTAGATCCATAGGTTATCATGCGAGATCTTGTTATTACTCATTCTTTTATATCCACATGTTGTGAGATCTTGTATTACATATCCATGACATCGTGATGTATTGTTGATCCATAAGAATCTAGCATTATAGAGGAAGTTGTATTCATGTTTGCACGTGTTGATGCAAAGATGATAGAGAGACTTATTTCTTGGTGCATGCTTATGGTTACACATTGGTAGACCCTTCTAGAGGTCTTGTTTACGATTCATAATACAGTGAGAGCTTGGTTACACAAATGGAAGATGCATGGTAGCTAAGGTATGTGATATATGGTGATGTTTCGTAGAGGCATGGTTGTAGTGTACTCAGGTAGATCTGGTTATATATCTAGAGGAGACATAGGTGGTGGTATGGAGGAATGGTTTAGTGTACTCAAGAAGATCCGGTTAGAGATCTGGGAGGAAGAGGTACTCTTGTAGAGATACATGTACTCTTATGTAGAAGAGTTGGTTTGTAATATCTTGTTATATTTTATATATGAGATCTCTATCTTTGGTGGGCATAGCCCACATTGGGTAAACCATGGTACATGTTGTGTTATGTGTGTGTACTTTTGTGTGATTTGGATTATTCTTGTTTATACTTCCATTTCTATATATTTTGTTGGAATTGTTAGATCCATATTTGCATGTTTTGGATTTGATATTCTATAGTTGTAAATGTTTCGCATAGACCCATCCCCAACAACTGGTATCAGAGTGATGGCTTTTAGTTTTTCAGAGCAAGGGTTTTCTTAATGGTTTTGTTAGTGGTTTACTAATAGGTGTATGAGAGAAGGGTTTGTTTTTCCTGATGTGAAATTGCAGGAAGAGATTGAATCTCAAGTGGGAGCTAGAAGAGTAAGGTTACTAGAAATTACAGTGACCGACGTTGGTTAAGTGGCAATCGGCATCACCCGAGGTGACCATGGTCAATTACAGATGACCGTGGTCGTTCTTGGGTAGCCTATTTTTTAACGAAAAATCACATATCTAGAAGAAATGGAGAGATGCATGGAATGTATCTTGTTTTTTGAGGTGTCCCTGGTTCTTAGAGGCATAAGCATGGTAGTCAGATTACAGATCCGGTTATTGAGGTATGGTTTTATCTTGGTTTTGCAGTATATGGTTTAATTGCACATGCATGGTTTTGGATTACAGATCTAGACAAAGAAAAGGAGCAGGTATGCATCCTTGGTGCAGTTAGATGCACGAGGCTTTGCTAGAGAGGTTAGTAGCACAAAACAAAGACAAGGCTTCTATCAGAGAGGAAAGTTCTTTAGTTGAAGATGTGGGTTAGTATCTTGGTGCACTGGTAAGGTGAGGTATTTCACCTTGATGCAATTTATTGCATGGTTTATTGTTGTAGTGGTTTTGTATGATTTGGATGCTTCTTGAAATGACTAGCTCAACTCAACTATCGGCTTCGGTCAAAGTAGGCACCTAGTGTGGTGTTTTATGCCAAATTGTGTGGTGTTGGGTTCATTCCAATAGCATCGACATCGGTCTGAGAACCGAGGTCGGTCATAGAGGAACCGGTATCGGTCAACTAACGTGGTCGGTTAGGGGATGGTCGTGGTTGGTCTTTGTGGAAACTTATTTGTACAGGGTTTTTTACAGTAGGTGAGGGAAGATTTTGTTTTATCCTAGTTTGGAGGATTGATTTTCTTGCACAAAGTGTACATGGTAGAAATGGTGTAGATCACTTCATGGTTTAGATCAGAAAGAGGATGAAGTTGGCTTGGTTATTCCATTGAGATTTTGAGTCAGGTATCTCTATATGATTCATGTTTTATTTATTTCGTTTGGAGCAACTGATATTATGTTTGGATAGTGTGCACAAATTCACACCATGCTTTTTTAGTGTTGCTTGACTTCTATTTCACCGTTGTGTGGAGTCTTTAGGACATGGGTTTCTAGTCTAAGGATGATATCCTCAATGAAAATTCATGATTAGACACAGTTGTGGGTGATGAGAGATGTTGAATACACATGGATGGAAAGAAGTTGATTCACCTACTTCACAAGAATTCCAAAATTCTCGTGATGCATAAGTATTCTCAGAGAAGAAAGGGAATCAATTTTATAGTTCTTTCATCTAGTTTTATTTCTCACTGACATATTAGATTTTGAGCTTGGTGTTAGAGGCAGTGCGGGGGATTTTGTGTTCAGTGGGAGAAAGCCATGGTTGTTGGAATTACAAGATTGGATACATGATGCACATGTGGAGTGAGAGAATATTGCTACTATTTAGAGTGGCAGGAGGCATAAGTTGGTTTTGGAGGGAAGTCATGGCTTTGCAGGTATTTTGAGTTTATTGCTTTGTGATGTCACTTCTGGTTTATTTTGTGGTGCTTGGATATTCCTATGGGATTGCATAGTTGATGGTTTATTCAGCTAGGTTTTAGATGATAGAGAAATTTTTCAGAGTTTGAAGGGTGTAGAAAAGGAGAAAATATGCTAGTTACGAGAGACCGGTGTCGCTTAGGGTAACCGTGGGTCACCAAACAATGACCGGGGTTGGCTAGAAACCATGGTTGGTTTGGTCATAGGTTTAACAATAGTGTTTATTTATCATTTTTGGATAGTTCCCTTGTTTTGCTTTCATCTTGGTTGATTGTGCATAGTATGTTGATGACATGTTTGTTGGTATTAGTGGCATAGTTTAGCATGGATATTTGTTATTGACATTGATGAGCACAAGATTCATATTCAGCTTTGGAGTTATTCAATGGTAGACTTGGAGCTTCGGAGAGCCTAGTGATATGGATGGATGAACATGGTGATTTTTAGATGTGGATAGATTCATTTATGTGATTCCATGATGATGAATATTTTTATTTGCACATGGATGCCTTGAGCATGAGAAGGGATTTTTGTATTTCCTCTCGATTACTATGTTACTCTATGGAGATGTTATCTACAGATGATTATATTGGACATGCTAATTGTTTATGTAGGGTTGGATTTGTAGATTGAATTTTTGGATTCTTTGAGTTATGTAAGTTTTTGGATTGATCACCCACTGTTACAGGTAGAACTCATTTGGGTTGTCTTTACCCAGGATCTTGTTTTACTTTCACATATTCTAGTTTGAATTTTCTTGGTTAGTTGCATTGGTGGTTGCATGGAGACATGGATAGATGGATGGAGAACATGGTTTGTTTTACAGGTATGGCTATGGATGTGATAGAGGCTCAATACTTCAGTTTGAGTGGGAGCTCTTGTAGGTGTGTTAGTCATGATGGCTTATTGCATGAGGAGCTTGGTTGGCTTGATTTCCTGATACCAATAATTGGTATGGTGTTATGATTCAGTGGGAGCTTTAGGCTTGGTGTCACGATCAGTTGTATCTTCATGCAGGTTTGGTGAGTCATGGTTTATCTTCTTAGTTTTAGAAGATGGTTTGATCTTCCTAGTTTTTTTATTTGTTGAGAGAATTGTTGAAGGAAATAATAGATGGTCTTCATGGTGTGTAGAGGATGGTGATGTATAGGTATAGGTACAAAGGTTCAAAAATTTATCTCCAAGTGGGAGATTATTAGGTTATGGAGCTAAATAGCTTCATTGGAGCATGCATTACAAAGTGACTGGGTTACATAGTGACCGGCATCGGTCGAATGTGACCGCATCGGTCGAAGTGATCGACACCACCATTTATCAACCAACATGGGTCATAAAGTGACCAAAGATCGTCAGTAGTGACCGAAATCACCAGTAGAACCAACAAAGTGGTTACCTATACATGATTTTTTATTTATAAGTCACAATATTTAATATAGCTTTTGTTTTAAATAAAATCTATTAGATGTAATTACATGGCTATTGTTCCCTAAGTTTTTCTAGGCTTATATAAGTTAGAAAACTAGGGTTAGAGGTTTAATATGTGAAGAAGAGCATAATCCTTGGTTGAAAAGATGAAGAAAAAAAAAAAAAAGAAAAAGCAGATTGCATGAAGACAAGAGCTTTCATAGAGAGAAGTTGAATAGAAGGAAAGTACATGTACATTGTTGGTGAGAAGATGGTATTATCTTATACTGTATTTCCTTTGTATTATTTAGTCTCATATAATGGTTTGCATAGTATGTAAAGCACTTAGTGTTTCTTCTTGTTATATCCAAAGGTTGTTGTGAGATCTTGTTATTTATCATTCTTGCAAATCCACATGTTGTGAGATCTTGTATTACACATTCATGAGATCGTGATGTATTGTTGATCCATAGGAATCTAGCATTATAGAGGAAGTTGTCTTCATGTTTTCACAGGTTGATGCAGTGATGATGGAGAGACTTATTTCTTGGTGCATGGTTACGGTTTCACATTGGTAGACCCTTCTAGAGGTCTTGTTTGCAAATTCACAGTACAATGAGATCTTGATTATACAGCGGCATATTCAGGGTAGCTTAAGGTATGTGAGATTTGGTGGTGTTTCACAGGCACGGTTGTAGTGCACTCAGGTAGATCTAGTTAGAGATATGGAGGAGACACATGTGGTGGTATGGAGACATAATTTAGTGTACTCGGCCAAATCTGGTTGGAGATCTGGGAGGAAGAAATACTCTTGTAGAGACATGTACTCTTGTGTAGAAGAGTTGGTTTGTAATCTCTTCTTATATTATATATATGAGATCTCTATCTTTAGTGGACACAACCCACATCAAAACCACGGTACATGTTGTGTTATGTGTGTGTACTTTCGTGTGATTTGGATTATTCTTGTTTATACTTCCAGTGTTGTAGATTTTGTGGGGATTGTTAGATCAATATTTGCATGTTCTAGATTTCATATTCTATAGTTGCAAATGTTTCTGCATAGACCCATCCCCAACATCCCTCCCCCTTCTAAAAGAAGCATTATAAGATCTAGGTGGTTGTTCAAAATTAAATATAACTCTCTAGGAGAGATTGAAAAATTCAAAGCAAGGCTAGTAGCTTGTGGTTTCAATCATAAACTAGGTATTGACTATGTTGAGACTTTTTCTCCTGTTGGTAAGATGAGCACTGTAAGAGTTCTTCTTGCATTGGCTATCCAATGTGGTTGGGAGATTCACGAAATGGATTTCAAAAATGATTTTCTAAATGGTTACTTAAAAGAAGAAATCTATATGAGTCAACTTATTGGATTTGAAGCACTTGACAAGGAACTTTATGTATGTAAGCTTAAAAATTCTTTGTATGGTCTTAAGCAAGCTCCTAGAGATTAGTATGCTAAAATTAACAGTTTCTTTCAAGATCTTTGTTTTTATAACTGTTGTTTTGATAATGATTTATTTTTTAAATTTGAAAACAATCATATTATCATCATTTTCTTATATGTTGATGATATTTTGATCACTAGCAAAGTGATAGAAATCTAATAGTTAGACTCAAAGAAAGGTTAAAACAATGTTTTGAAATGACTAATTTAGGTTTACTAAATCATTTTCTTGGCATGATTATATTTCAAGATCATAAGTCTATTGTTGCATCTCAATCTTAGTATGCTATGAATTTTCTTAGAAGATTTAACATGATTGATTATAAGCCTATTGTAATTCCTATTGAAGTTGGTGTTAAGTTAGATCCTAAACTAGCTTGTGCTAAATTTGATCCTACTCTGTATAGGCAACTATTTGGTAGTTTAATCTACTTAACTATTACTAGACCTGATATCTCTTATACAATATGAGTAGTTTCAAGATTTATGCAAGAGCCTTATGAAGATCATTGGAAAATAGAAACAAGGATTTTGAGATATATTAAAGGAACAATCAATTATGGTCTTTTTTATTCTCCTTATAATGATCCACAATTATTTTGTTATTATGACTCTGATCATGTTGGTGATACTTCACATAGAAATTCTACTTCTAGATATCTTTTCAAGCATGGTGCAGGTTCCATCACTTGGAGTAGCAAAAATCAACCAATAATGTCTATCTCCTCTATTGAGGAGTAGTATATGAGTGTCATAAAATCTGCTAAAGAAGTTATGTGGCTGAAAAGGTTGTTGGACGAGTTGCACATGGATGTCAAAGTGAGTACTACTCTTTTATGTGACATTCGAGCTACATTGAAGTTCATATGCATTTCATTAGAGAAAATGTCTTTAATGGTGATATTGATCTCCGCCTTCCAATCAAGATCAAGTTGCGAGATATATTCACAAAACCATTGTGTTTTGTAAAATTTTGAAAGTTTTTTTCCTTTTTGGGCCTATCAAAGTTTCCCTCGAGGGGAATGTGCATAACAATTCCACCTCTTAACAGATATTTGAAAACTTCTAATACTTCCTCTATTTGTAATAAGTAAATGTGTCACATTTTCTGAAGTTATTTGTAAATCCCAAGAAGCTTCAGTTATGGGTATGCCTTAGGTTATAAAAGGCTCCATAGTTTGATGTAAGTCTTCAAATGTAAAGCACTAGTCTTAAGAATTTTTATATGGGAAGATCTGTGGATTTCCCTTGTTGGCATGCTAGCTTAAATCACTGATTCAATATTTATAAATCCTTTTGCATAAAAAGGTAATCATACCTTGTCTAATTTGTCTTCCCACTTAACATTAAGGGGGAGTGTTGGGGTGATAATGTCAAGTGGGTTCAGCCGCTGCAGTATGCCCCAACATTAAATGTAAAAAATTGCTAAGAAAACTGTATTGTGAAGGTATTTCACATTAAAGAGTGAAGCGGCTCGACCGATTCACCCACCCACATTGATTTGGGTGATCCCTCTCGGATTGGATGTCTAGTTGTCTATAATGTATACATGTTGTATAAACTGACTTAAAGACTGAGATCTTATTATAAGATACAATTGATGATCATTATATAATCTAATCAAGAAAATAGTTGAGCAGACATTGTGAATGACTACAAACTGGAAGTGGAAGTGTTAGGTTAAACTTGAGTTGATTTCTTAATAAAGATAGTGCTTTACCAATGGATTTTTCCTTTGGGTTTCTCCACTTAAATCTGGTGTTATCTATCTCTACTCTTGTTCATTATTTACTTTCAATCTCTAGCTCATTAAGCTCTAGCATTCGCTATCTATTTTTAAATTATTCATGTGTCTAATTGACTGCCTATCATAATCTTTAATTTTCATCTTTAATGGTGGATATATAATCTTTGGATTATTTATTCCCTACTAAATCTAACATAAGCTTCCATGTGTGTTTACAACAAGATACTTCTAGACATATATGAATATATTTTCAAACACGCACAAGATAAGGTTTGATATTGATAAGGTGGATTATGATTACCATAAGTTTCACGAAACATACATATACCTTGGAAAGGAAACATATATAGAAAATACTATATCGAATTATATCAATATTAACTTCACAACTTTGAATAAGTAATGCGGAAGCAACAAAGATATATATATATATATATATAATTGAAGCCCAAGTTAGTCAATGGAAAGTATATTGAGGATGAACTAAAGATCCCGCACCCACTAAAAGGCAAGCGCAGACGGTTAGGAAAAAGCAAGTGCACGAGGTTACTCCTCCAAGGTAGGAGAAGAAAGGATGAGAATGTGTAAACACCATAGGTAAATTAGATTGATGATCAGACGAAGGTGTTGCGTGAAAGGTTTCGTGAGCACCATAAATAGTAAGGACCTCTGTGGCTAGAAAGTGATCAACCCTTAAGGTGCATCCATGTGCATGAGAAAGATGCTCTCATGGAGTATACAAACTCACATGGACGAGCCTGAATTTGAGATCACCGAGGGGTATTTCCTAAGCACAAAATGAAGAAAGATCCAAGGGCATTTTTGACAAAGGTGAAGCCAATAGTACCTACGATGATCAAACTAGAAATGTTAGAGAAGGTAGAAAAGTGTGAGAATTTTTTCCGTGATAGGGTTGTCTAGATTGCATATGGAATCATGAAAATTCTCCCAAGTTTGAAGAGAAATCTAAGGATACGTACCCTCGGCACTACATTATTTGGAATATTTGGTCCAAATTATTTTTAAGAGAAATTAAATGTGTAGAGGATATCACAAGAATACATATCTACCGTGAAGGAAAAGACTAAAGAGTTTATAGTGCGCGATTGTAGAATATGAGGTGTTGTGCCAAAAATGAAGGATGTGCTAAAGAAGGTGGGATGGGATTTTGATAATCAAAACCTTGACCCCACCCTTAGAGTACACACCACTCGTGAAGAAGTGGAGCTAGGGCATGCAAAAATAGTAAAAAAGGAAGGAAAGCTCAAACGTGAAAATATTTTGGCTAAAATTTCTCATAAGTGGGATGCGCTCAAAATGGTAAGGGACACATTCAAAACCAGCTCAAGGAGTTAGGATATCAAGTTACACAGAGGATGGATTTCATGGAAGGATTGAACTCGAGACTTAGCTAGAGTTATCGTGAAATGAAGCAAAAGGGAGAGAATATGACCCCTAAATAGATAATGGAGGTAGTTGGGTTGGTTTCGAGATACAACAACTAAGGGGCTAGTAGAATGGGAAGAGTAGGAAAGCATCCTCAATTAGGAGTTCCCTAAACTCAAGTTATAGCTAATCGAGGAATAGAGATCATTGAGTGTTGGGATATTCTTCATCCTTTGGGTATATCCCCATTTTTATACATTCTTTATTCATTCATGACAAGGTATTATTTAATTCAATATTACCGAGGACACCAATATCCCTAGTATGGGGTAATGTTTGTTGGATAAATTGACTAAGTACCAAAGAAGCATATATGCTTATGCGCAGGAACGTGTGCATGTAAGGGAATAGGGATAGTGCATGGAAGGATGCATGTAGGTGTTAAACATGGTAGTGCGTGGGACTCAGTGCACACACAAGAATTAAATTAGGGACTTAGCCAATTTTCTAGATCAGTCTAAAAATAAACTTAGAGTGTTAGCTAAGTAAGCGTGAAAAGCTCATGTAGAACACTATTGGAGGAGATTAATAATAGGATTAAAGAAAGTATTATCTTTAGAATTAATCTATTATTAGTAGAAGTTATAAAATCATGCAAGCTTTATACACATGGCTATTTTTAGGAAAGAAAGCATGCAGGATATTTTGTGAGCACGCATATTATTAGGAGAGTGCATGGGCGGTGAAGGGCAAGTCCCCACCCCTATATATACTTGATGTATGATTTTGTTAGTAGTAGAGTATGCATATAGTGTTATGTTTATTTGATCCAACGTGATGGTTGCACGTATGGTCCTGAACACTTATGTAATGACCGAGTATCAATTTCCTTATTATGTAATGAATTCTGATTGTAATGGATAATTTTGGATGGATAATGGTTGTTGAAAAGTCTTATTATGGTATCTTGATGATTTAGTTGATCTTGATTATTGTTTATAATGTTCATCATCTTTATTATATGTGTTTCCAAAATTATATGAATGTAATGGTTATTTTTGTATGAATGGTTTAATGATTAATAATATGATGAACATACATGTTAACTTCCTATCAAGCATACCAAATGAGGGATCTATTAGTTACGCACACTTCAAGTGAGCATTCGATCTGTTTGAATGAAGTGTTAGCGCGTATAGCCTATGTGTGTAAATTTTTATCACCGAATCACAACACCCTCTCGACTAGGTAACATGGGTACTATCTCCAAGTGTGGGACTTGCTACTTGAGATAGACCTCCAGAGAAGGTTGGTTCCTCTTCCTAATTTAGTGCAACTAACTCTAGTGAAATCAAACTATTGACTACTCCTAATCTATCACTTCCAAGGGACCAAGGAGAGAGAAAGAGCATGAAAATAACATAAACAAACACTATAGAGGTGATGCAACAAAATAAGGGTATGATAACAATCCCCAATGTGTGAAAATGAAAAGGAAATATTGATTAGAGAGGGTGATAATAATTCTCCATAGTCTAACAACATCATTCACAACATCATTCTATTAAAACACAACAATATTGAATCTTGTAAGAGCATAAGGTAGACACAATACACCTAGAAATGAAATAAAGAGGCAAGAAGAATGTAATAAACACAGACAAGGGAAGAAAACATCCACAAATTTACATCTATTGCTTCATTGACATGCACAGTTCATTTACAAAGCAAGAGAAAGGCCTAGATCAACATGCAAGAAGTCCAATATGAAGGCATGTAGCACATTGGTTTCACAAAACAAAATGGGCAGATTTTTGCTACTCAAATCATCTTCTCTCTTATAATGAGCTCAACACTTCAATTTATAGAATTTGGGGAATAGAGAGAGAGGGGATACAATTCCTAAAATTCACTTTCCAAAAAAATTTTAAGTCATGATAAATGAGTGTAGTTGGTGAACATTGACCTAAAAAGTAATCTCAAGGTGTCCCATAACGCAGCAACAGTGAAAGAATGATTTCCCATTCTCATTAAATGCCTCTCCAACCACTATCCAACAACCAAAATGAACTGGGCTCATTTTCCTTAAAAATCATGATCAAATATTCATTAATTTTTGTATTTATTTATTTCTTTGCGTTGGGCTTGGAGCCATGATTCCAACAAGACCAATTTTGTGAAAATCCGTTGAGAATTTCTCGAGTTATGATCTCCTGAGCACATACAACTATTTGGGTTGCACGGGTTTGCTTGTTCTATGGGATGGGAAATTAATTTAATGGTAAGAAATCATTATTTCTTATCCCTTCCATAGTTTTACATCATCATTTAAAATTATTTGGTATTTTAAATTTGGTGGGCCCTATTTGATTTTACATCATTTTCTTGATTTGAGTAGGGAATTTATTATTTTTAACACATAACATGAACATAGCCACTCGCCAAGTCGGCTCTCCTTTATCTACCTCCTCGAGTACCCTATTGGTCTATACGGTGAGCCACTTTGCATGTGCCATGATGGTCTTCTAAAAATGGTGAGTTTATTTTGAATTACTTTGGGCTTTTATTCCTCATCAATGGGGTTACCTTGGATATCGAGTCGTCCTCCCTAATGTGTGTTGAACTATACATTTTCCTTACTCGGAGAACTACCTTTCCCCTCATGTTGAGTCATTTTGCCAATCTCTTCCTCCAACCGTCGTCTCTATGAACCCATAGCTTACACTTCCACGTGTTTATGTCGGTGACATTCTGTTTTGACCCCACGACCAACTCAACATGTATATCAGCAAGTCATCTTTACTTTACATTATGGTTTTGGCTATCCCATGGTGAACTCCCCGCGACCTTACCTAGACCAATTGGGCCCCAAACTCCCACATTTCCCAAATTGGTTCACCAAAGATCGTCGTTTACCCACGCTTTGTTGACTCGGTCTCCACCGCTTGAATCGCCCGCTATTCAAAGTGAAATCAGGTTTCATGAGTCCATGTGTCCCATGTGCCACTTGGACCAATTTCATCCACCTTTATGACACTCCATATACTATGGCTGAATCAGATTTTGATGTCTCATGTGTCCCAATTCACCTTGGGACATCCAGGGCTCCCTTTTCCCACATTCTCCGTACAGGCATACTACAACGAGTTTGGACTTTGGTGACATGTGAAGCCTAAGACCGTTGGGTCCTCCGAAACAAATTTTTCTACAACTCCCGCATGCTCCCATGGCTCACCGAGTTGACTCAACTTGCTTTTTCAAGTGCTAAATTTATTTCTTAGAGCTCACTGATGTGTATGGTGCCTTCACCATGAGCTCAAGAACCTTAAACACAATGGCTCGGCCTTCTTTTATGACTAGATCTTGATCCTCTCGTTACGTAACTCTATGCTTGTCTACCTTTCACCTAACTCCATGATAATTGTGCCTTTGAAAATGGTTTGATGCCCACTTTCTTGCATTGAGCTTAGATCTAATGGACTAACACTCGATGATTCATTATCCTCTGCTCAAACAATATTCCACTGATTCCCGTCTAATGTGAGTTACTCTAAGAGAATTGATATGATGATTGACCCTCCCATGTAACATAACTCACCCCGGGTCTTATGTAGAGCTTCGCGGTCTTGAAAGTGATGTTGGAGTGAACTTGATGATTTCTTCAAGGGAATCTCCTATGAGACACATAACTTGGTCATCTTGAAATGCATTACATGGACCCCATGAGCCTACAGGGCTTGATGAATTTTATCAATGCATTTTCTAATGGTCTCCTATCTCATGGCATTGTTGACTCATCTTTATTGTTAAAACCAACCGACTATAGCCTATGTGGACTCAACCCTTTACCAAAATAACTCAATCCTTGTCATATACAACTCGGTGCTCGCAAGGGGTAGCTCACCTAAATGTAGAATGGGTCTCGGCCTCTTTGAATAAACTTGATGTAAAACATAGCCTTCGAGAGATTCTTTCTCACTTCTTATACCCCTTCGATCACCCCAAAGGATGGATCGGTCACTCGATAGCTTGACCTATTTGATACATAGCTCGATGATCCAAAGGAATAACTTGGCTTCCCCGTGAGCTCATATTAGGTGTTGGTGTAAATATGGCTTGGCTTGGTTCATATGTGATCTCTCCGAGAGTAGATCAACTCATTCCTTCAAGTTCATAGCTTGATCTGATATGAGATGAGCTCGGTTAGCGCTTCAAGCACCTAAGATTTTTTTAAATAATTATTCTAACCTTATTGGGGAATTCTACACTTCCAGCTGCCGTGAGCTAAGCAACAATATCGAGAGAAGGTTTGAATTCATAATGTTAGACGTTACCATTTCTTACCAAGTGTGCCCCGTAACTAATTATCGTAATGCAAGCTTCTCCATTGTCTAATTTCACTAAGGTAGTGAAATTGGATAATAAAAAGAAAAGAGTACAAATATTGATATGAAAGTGATGATAATGGATATGAAGACACAAGGTGTAACAAAGATGATCCGCACAAGAAAAATGTAACTCATCTCTAGCCAAGATTATATGACCGATTCTAAGATGATTCCACTTTATAGGTTTTGACTCGACTTAGATCCATAGATGGCCTACTAATTGGAAAAATATGGTTGAAGGAATTGTTGTCTCTCTTTAACATGAGAAACTAAATTACTTCTTAGGATGTTTTTGATTAAATAATTTGATTAATATTTCATAAAGGATTCATTTGTTGATTTATTTTTATGAAGGACCCCTACATGTTTCATCATTCCATTAGTAGAAGGCAAGGGCTTATCACAAAAAAAAAATTTAAGTGAGTAAGGGATTTCTCCATTCTCAATCTCATACTACAAGTGAGAAGTATGGGTTTATCACCGAAGAGTGTGAAGGACGAAAGGTGTAATGATTTTACATTTTTTTATATTTTTAAATTGATTTAATTTTCCTTGTATGTCAATGATATGCTTTTGGGAAGGAATGTTCTGCCCAAAAGTCTCAACCTCATGTGACTAGTAGGATGCAAGGATTTGATACTTTGTAGATTGAGATGGGCATCAAAAGGTTTGGGTAAAGAAGTTTGATATTTTTGTTTAAAAGTGAGATTATTTTGGAAGTATGAGTTACCATCAGTAAGCTTCAAGACAAAACTGTAGGTAAGAAGATCTAAAATGGTGGAAACCATAACAAAGACAAGACACATGATGCCCAATAGGAATAACGTTAAACTGTGTCGTGATAGGTGAAGAATGTGAATATATGATAATGGTATGATTAGGATACCTACCAATATATAGAATACTTAACATTATTTGTACACACTTTTCCATTTTTTATTTGTAAATAGTGCTTTAATACAGATTTTTATTCTCTTTTTATGTTTTTTAAGTTTTCTATATGTTCAAGGATGAGGATTTGAAATGGACTCATCAAGAAAAAGATCCATGTTTATTAAAGTTGAATTGTTCTAAAATATGAGACTTGTGTGGAAAAAATCCAAGTCAAGAAGAGGAATTGAAAGATTTAATAAGTCCTGAAATACGGGACTTAGGTGGATAAAGTCCAAGTCAAAGGAGGAAATATGAAGATTTGATGATAAGTCCTCGTAATACAAGACTTGGGCGAGACATGATCCAAGTCAAAGGGATGAATCAAATGATTTGATAAGTGATTAGATATTTCTTTAATGAGATTAAAGACCTATGTGATGTTAGAAGAAGATTGTCGATGTGAGGAATATGTTGAGATTCATATTCATCTGTGAGTGAAAGAGTGCAAGGAGAGAAGGATTGATCTCTAGATGTACACCCAAGGCTCCTTATAGGTCGTAGAGAGGAGATATTCAATGTTGTTCCTTTTAGGTTGTGAATGAATTGATTATTTAAAAAATGGGTAATTAAAGCATGAAAAGGTTCTACAAAGATACTATTGGGTATACACACCTCAAATAATGTACACATGTAGATGTCTTGAAACGTGATGGTCGTTGTTGATGAGATGCCCACAAGATAAATAATTTGACGTATAATGGACATAGAGGGTTGTGTAGTCACAAGTGTCTAAGCTTGTTGTGGTTGTGTTTTGACAACAATACTAGAGATGTTAGGCATAGGAGATGGAATAGATAGAATAGAATCAAGCTCAATGGTGCTTGAGTAAGGACCCTCTTCTCGTATTATCTACATTAATATCAAGGGTTTAAAGGGAGTTTTGAAGAAAATTCAATCTCTCGTTTGGTGTTAGAGGGTTATTTGAAACAGGTCAATGTCCTGCTTGGACTAAAGGAAGAAAATCAATAGATTGGTTTGAAGGGAGATATACTTGACCTTCTTCATGATCTATTTGAATGTTGGTATAATAGGTGGGAAAATAGTCAACTCTCCATTTGAGTTTATGGAAGAGATCGATTGTGAGATTTTCGTCATCGAGCTTTATGGAAGGTTTTGATATACTTGACCATAATCTATCAATGATCTATTTATTCAATATTTTGTTGGACGTAGAATATGAATAGAAAAGTGGGGAAATTCAATATGTTAGCTCTCCATTTGAGTTTCCTGAGGTGTAAGTTCAACGATATACAGTAGTGTCACGGTTTATAATCCACGTTGAGGATTCACCGTTTTGTGAGATTTTCCTTTGTATCGGTTAGGTGGTAGCTTTATGGAGATGGTTTTGTCATCATTTATTAAGTCTTGAACATAAAATTTACAAAAAGGTATACAATTACCCTTTGTATCAAGGTTAGGTGGTAGGTCTCGAATTGGGTCATAGAATGACCTTACATGCATGGTATTCACAATATTTTATTCTCCCAAATACATATATTATCTTCATTGTCATCATGATTTCTCATTGTGACAGATGGTTTAGACTTAATTTTTTTAATTAGTTATTTTGTAGGTATTGCACATTGGGATTCCACATCAAAAATGGATCTCATTTATCATGAGAAGGTGGATATTCAATCATGTTATTGCCTTTACTATTTGTCAAACCTTTAGAAATGAGGATTTTTCTAGATAGTTCTCTTTTTGATAACTTCCTCAAACCCAGTAGAGGCGGTGCATTTGCATGTGAAAGGAAAACTCACCATTAAGGTTAGGGACAAAGATGCTAACCATTTGTTTCTCGTGAGGTTTGTTGTTTTTTCAAATCTAATGTTCAATCCAAAGCTTGTCCTTTTATACTTTTAGAAAGAGGCGCAAGAGAAATATGAAAAATTCCTTGACATGGAGTATGGGAAGGGTATGCGTAAAATGTCCATGTCTAAAGTGCATGGAAAAAAATCATCAAAATTGAATTGATGGTTGTTTTTTAATCCCAAAATTGTCCTTCATCATTTTCACTCTTAAGAAAATTGTGAATTATTTTGTGGAATGAATGGTGATTTTCCTTTGTTTTTTGTTCATTGGTTAATGATTTTTGTAGGTCTCCAACCATCATTGTTAGTGTATATGTTGTTTCATCATTGCATGAGGTATCAGATGTAGTGTGAATTTGTTTGCATTTATCCTTCATTTTCATGTTTATTTGACCATCAATGAGATGAAAATCATCAATATGTTTCTCCCATTTAGGTCTATACCAACTCGAAATATTTTTAGATTCTTCATCCTCTTCATCAAATATTATATGGAAAGGATTTCTTTCCTTCCATTTAAAGGAATATAATCATAAAGTCATTTCCCACCATTTTTTGAAAATTAGGAGGAACAAAAAGAAAAGGTGTGATAGGAAACTTAGCAAATTAAATGCTAAGATGGAGGAGAGAAAAATGAGTAAGAGGGAGGAAAAAATGGTTAAACTTCTTTAATCAAAATGAGAGTTACATGTATTATATTCGTTAACAAAAATGGGTGTTAAGGGAAGAGAGAGACTTGACAAGGTGGTATCCTCTTAATCTGAGTGATAAGAGTGATGAAGAGATACTGGAAGATGGGAAATGGTAATGATATTCAGTTCTGGACTGATAATTGGACCAATTTTGATATAGGAGACAGGTTTGGTACTATCAAGGATATGCTTATTGAAAATTATGGTAGTAAGGTGAAGGATTACATAGGTATGGAGAATGGTAAGAGGGTTTGGAAGAAACTTCATGTGGACATTTCTTATGGAACCAATGGTATCCTCTCTTCAAGATCAGCTTGCTCTCATTCCACTAAGTCAAATTGAATCTAAGGATGAACTTATTTGGACCAGATCTTTTGATGGAGAATACACTGTTAAATATGGTTACAACCTTTTCTTTGTTGATATTCAATGTGACTTCAATTAGAGCAAAATTTGGATGATAGAGCTAACCCCCAAGATTAATCATTTTCTCTGGATTTCCCTTAAAGGAAATATTCTAACTAATGATAATCTTATCAAAAAAGGGTTCATTATGCCAAATATGTGTTGTCTTTGCAAGAATGAGGCTGAAGATGTGAAGCATCTATTGTTGCACTGTGAATATACTACTAAGTTATGGGGCTTAATATTTTCTAGATTTGATATGTGTTGGACTTTCCCTCATGATGTTTTGTAGGCCTGGACACAGTGGGATCCTCCATATAGGCATTGTATGGTCAAAATACTATGGAAGTTGATCTTTCCACACACCATCTGGATAATATGGAAAAATAGAAATGGTTTCATCTTCAAAGACAGTAGAAATTACTGCAAAAAACTTCTCAAGGATATTAACATTGATGTCAAAGAAAACATAGTGAAATTCAAACCCCAAAAACAAAAATATCCAAAGGAGGAGGAAGTTATACTATCGCTTGGAATATAGATATTGGAGATCTGTAGAGAAAAGATAATACTAGCATTGATAGGTCTCTATTTCATTGGATACCACCCCCCAATCTATGGTTTAAGCTCAATTTTTATGGAGCTTCAAAGGGAAACTCAAGAGCTACTAGGGAGGTGGAATAATCAGGGATCACAAAGGTTATATAGTTGTTGCTTATGCTTTGGAAACATGGGACATCAATCCAATCATTATGTTGAGGCTTTATCAACATTATGGGGAATCAAATTGGTCAAGGAATGTAACATTTCTAACATCATCATAGAAGGAGACTCCATGAATATCATTAATCATTTAAATAAGATGAACCTACCCAGTTGGACAATAAAATAATTTATTCTTGAGGCCATCAACATATGCAATTCCTTTAATAATTGCAAAATTTCACATTCCTATAGGGAGGGGAATAAGGTAGTGGACACTCTTGCTAATTATGGTGTACTCAATCAGCAATTACAATTTTGGTACAATCATGAGGAGTTACCTAATAATGTACAAAGCATTATTTACAATGATCAATACAACAATGCAACCAAAGCATAATGGTGAGGTGTCCTTCATATAGATGGCAGAAAAGATAACTATCATAATGAATTGTCAATGTACCACCACCTTTAAGTGCCCTAATCCTCTCATAAAGTTGCAAAATTTCAGGGTGGGTAAGAAGGCTGATAAGAAGTGGTTTAGAAGTAATTTTATCGCCATTGATAAGTTGAAGAGAAAGACAGGTAAATCCAAAGGAAAAATGGGAGGTTCACCTTGTCGTAAATCTAACATGTGACCCAAAATGGACTGAAAACAACAATCTTTGGGGATTTCTACATATTAAAGGAGTTGCTAATCGATCGATCAAATAAATAGGTTTGACCAACACATTTCCTTATAGTTTGTTAAGGGACAAATGGACGGATTGTGGCATACGAGGGCATCTTGTTCGTTATTGCTACGAAGAGATGATTGATGAGGTCATAGGGCTAGATATGGAGGGGAATTGTTTCTTCAGCGAAGGATTGATAAAGTTGTAAAAACCAAGAATTTTCTTGAGGAAGGTGAAGAACTCAAATTTTCACTACTCGGAGTTCAATTGGCTTCAATTCCAGCCCCTTTTGATGAAATTTCCATAATGATGGTGAGATATGTCATATTGGAAGGTAGATACATCACTATTCCTTTGAAGCACCTTGTTTTTCTCAATTATTTCAAGAGAAATTTAAAATTTTTCTTTCCTCGTTTCATTTTAAAGGTGTAGAAGTACTCAAGGGCCCTTCCCCATATCGGGGGATCATATTTCTACTTCATCAGAATTTCCTCATCCAAACCCCTCATGTCTCTCATAACCCTAGTCTTATCCCTACCCCTCTCCCTCAAGCTTTTATGCCTATTCCTTCCAACCCAATGGGGCAGAGGAAATTTAGGTCAAATAACACCTTTTACTCACCTAATCCCCCTTCCCCACTAAAGAGAATTCTTAGTAGCATCCAAAATAAAGAGCTTGTTTTTGTTCAAGACTTGTTGTCTTTGAGGGAGTCAAAGAAAGGAGATTTGGAAAAGAGAATTGAAAATATGGAGAAGGAAATTAGAGCTTTGAAGGGTGAGGTGAGACAATTGTCTAAGAAAGAGGGGAAAAGGAAATTGGATGAGAGACCCACCTAGAAGACAGTCATATTTATGAGATTTACAAGAAGCTTCATTCCTTAGATACTAGGCTTCATGGAGTAAGATACATTCAAGATGATACTCTTTCAGCCTTCAAAGCAGTAATAAATTTTTGGAAGCACAAGTTAAGAATGTTTGTATGTTGAGAAACAAAGCGAGGATATTTGGAGGGATGGGCCAATTCAAGACCATGTTTTTAGCCATGTGGACAAGACTAATCCTTCACAGGTTACAATATTGGTGTTATTCACTACCCTCCAAGAGATGAAGTAGACAATTGAAAATACCTTCAAGTGAAGTGGATATCACTGTCTCAATTTTTGGCGTCTTGTCTTGTTGTTTAGTTGTTGTTTTAGCATTGTTATTTTGCTATCTATACTTTGTTTACTATTGATTGTGGTACTTTTTTGGTATTTTTTTTTTCATTATCGGGCTCTATTGTAAAATCCTAATTTTGATCACTTTTGATATGATACTATTGTAATATCTAGCTTTTGAGCCTTTTTGTACAAGGGTATAGTCCCTTTGAAAAAACTATTTACCAATGATAAAAAGAGTGACGAAGAGATGTGAAAATGTTAACTTATAACAAAATGAGTGTTAAGATGAATGAAAAGGGGGACTTTGCAACACTTAACAAAATGATAGATGCTAAGGTGAAAGACACTTAACAAATTGAATGGGATCAAATCTTAATCAAAATGAGTGATAAGAGTGACAAAGGTGGTGTAATTTTCAACACTAAACAAAATGGGTGATGTTAAGGTGGAGGAGGGATCAAAAATGTTAGTTAAGAGAACTCTTAGAAAAATGAGTAGTAATAAAGATGAAGAGGTTTGAGAAGGCTTCACAACCATTTACAAAGTGAATGTAAAGAAAGAAGATTCGAAAGAAGTGAGTGTGACAATAGGAGACTTAAAACATGATGAAAGATGCTCAATTCTTAACAAAAATGTGTTAAGGGAAGAGAATTAGGAAAATGTGATGATTTTTCTTGAATTTTGACAAGTTTTATGTTAAAAGGGGATACTTAAGAAGACAATGAAAAATTTCTACTCTTAAGTAAAGTGTGTTCAAAGAAGAGACACAACAAAGAAGAGTGAACACCTAACAAATGAAAAAGTTAATTTCATCACAAGAAGTGAATAAACAATGATAAGAAGGTTTGAATCTCACAAAAGTGGAGATAAGAGACAAGGGGAAATAAAATCTTGATTGATGATCTAAAATCAAAGAAAATTGGATGCTTTAAAAAGAGAAGTAAATAAATGACGAGGATATCGACAATGCAACAAAGTGATTGCAAATTTTGATGACGTAAGATGATGGAAAATAGATAGAAAAGATGTCATCAATTCAACAAAGTGAACATGAAGTATGATGACATAAGATGATGGAAGAGAGATAGAGAAGATGTCATCAATTCATCAAAGTGAACATGAAGTATGATGATGTAAGATGGAATGCTTATAGTTCAACAAGAGGCAAGTGTTAACTTTAAGACTTACGAAAATGAAAGATCAAGGTGATCAAGAATGTGCTTGATTGTGATAAGGCAAGTATCACAATGTCAATACTTGGTGAAGAAGAATGAAAGTGCTCAAGTGTAGATATGGATGTATGTAACCCGAGACTTATATACATTTACAAAGTGACGAGGTGAATGAGAGAGAAAATGTGAATGAAAAAAGTGAAACACAAGTGTGTAACACGCGAGAAAAATGAAAAATTATGTTTTTGAAATGTAGTCATATTTCATAGCCTTTAGACTAATAGTCTAATCCCAAAGGATATTCATTGTTGTAGTCATATTTCATGGCTTTAGACTAATCTAATCCCATGCATGGGCCTATCACCCAACGGATGGGGTGCTCACTTGAGGCACGTGTGGGTGTTTGAGTCTCTCCTTTATGTGAGTTTCATGAGAATGCATCATCTTAGGATAGATAATCAAATGTAAGACAAAAAGAACTATACAACATTCTTAAGAACTTAGAATGAGTTATCATCTCATTGTATGTAAAAAAGAGAAATAATAAACAACATATGGAGATGGTTCATACAAAAGGAAATGCATAAGTATTATACTCCTAAACACATAGATGATTTATAACAGAGCATTATATTCATACTAACAGAGTCAATAACCCACATTACATCCCTTGAGGTCATAACAGATCCTCATATAACTATATGCAGAGCCAAGTCATGCATCGAGCTATATTATGCTCATCATATTACAAAGAAGAATGAAAACCCATCCCCTTAAATGTGTTATTACTCACAGAGCTCTCCTAATCCCTAACCCATAACATCCTTCATTTTTTTTTCTGCAGGCTTCGCCTCTTTTCTCTCTCTCTTTTCCTTCTATATCTTTCTTCTATCGGGTGCTTGTATTTATAACCTTAGCACCCACCATCATGCCTTCAGAAGCTATAGATCAGTCATTAGTGTCAAGTGGTCCTCCATGGGAGCATGCCTTCTCATATTTCCGAGCTCTCCACTCCTTGCAATGATGTCTTCTAGAACCTTCCATCACATGCCTGGAATATTCCCTTTTTGATCCACAGTCACCAGGCTGGCACCTTATCCACAAGGGTCATGCTTTTCTCATGTGTTTCTTGGGATGTCGAATGTGGCTAAGTACAAAACATGTTTTTATCCTTTATGTGCATGCCATGTGTGTTTTGTAAAACCTTGCCATAACCCTTCCCTGTGTGCCTTCAACTTGCACACCCTTCTTCAACTAGGTCTCGCATGCCCACACACCTTCTTGTACTTAGTTGATATTTTGGGGCCCAACATCACCCCACACTACACCTGTTCTCCGTCCTCGAAACACTCTTCAATAAAGAAATAAAGAATGGCGGATCCTTACAAATGGTTGGGAAGGAAGAATAAAGGAATGAAGAAATGGGGAAAAGAATGAAATAATGGGGAACTTTATTTCTAGAGGAGGAGAGGGAAATCCTTCCCTAAATCTACTTCTAACTTTCCCCAAGTGTTGACCTCATCTTGAGCTTGCTGACAGAGGTCACCCACCAGGTGCTCACTTCTTCAAAACTTAGCTCCTCCCCTTAGCACTCATTTTTCTCCACAATCTCCTCCAATTTTTTGCCCAAATCCTCAGCATGCATCCATCCTCCGAGTGATTTGGGGTACAATTCCTTTAGTTGGTTCTTGATTGAGCCCCATAAGGTCTCAATGGCCTCTGAATTTCTTTCTACTTCGGCTAGGATTTTGTCCCACTCAGCCCTATTCCCTTGTTCTTTTCTTGGAACTCCTTGAGTTTCACTTCATGGGTGGCAACTAAGATACTTTCCACTCTATCCCTATCTACGCAATTATCATAGGTGGCCTCAGCAACTTGCGTGGTGGCTTTTACATCGGCGAGGATCTTGTTGTACTGAGCAACAATTTCCACAACCTTCATCTTATTTTATTTTTCTTGGCATGCAACACCTCTTCTGTGATTCTAAGGCTAAGTGGCCACCTCTCCATAGTGAGTATGTGGGTCAAGTCCTCTAGGAATTACAAGGATGATCCATACTTTTGTGTGGGTGGTGTTAAGTCTGGATGCTTTAAGACAATGGCATCCGTGATCATCTCTATCTTCTTGTATGCCTCGCACACTCTTTCCTTTTCATCCTTTAGCTCATGCCTTAACTAAGCACTAATTAGTTCCTCTTGCTTTAGGTCCTTTCTTTTCTCAAGGAGATCTTTCTTCCCTTTTCTCCAGTTCTACCTCTAGGAACTTCACCTATCATTTCTTCCAAAGAGCTTGGATTCAACCTCAACTAAACTTTGTTGAGCGCATTGCATATTTTCTCATCTGATAATTGTTGAGCATTCACCAAGGGGTTTATCCCTTTTTTTTTGCACTTTCATCAATGCTCCTTGGCTTACCTCAAACTCAAGCTCATCAATGTGGGACTCAAATTCCCATGATAGCATTTTCCTTGTCAGGGTATGCACCTTCCTCATCAAATGAAGCCATGGCTAAAAGTTTCCATTGGCACGGTGCTTTGGAAGCGTGTGTGTAACACCTTGTTTAGATCATCGATGTAGCCCATTCCTTGAACTTGTGATGCTTTTGTGCTCTTTCTCCCTGTGCGTGTGGATTTTGGAAAGCTTACAACCAAACTGGGATCTCCTCCCATGCTTTGCCATATTCTTTTCCTACGCTTTCCTCCTCAACTTCCTTCATCACCACATCCACGCTGCATTCTACTTCTTGTTCCACCAGGTCCTTGATGATTTTTCCACTTCTTTCTCCGGCCTCTTATCTATTTGTTCCTTTGTGAGGCTTGGGGTCCTTTGATCCTTTGTATTTTCTTCCCCACTTACCCCCTTGCCTTGGGTCTTAGCTTCTTCTTCATCCTCTTCTCCTCATCTCCTTCTCCTCATCTCCTTCTTCCTCAGAATCATGTATCTCATAGACTTGATGGTCTTCACCTCCTTCTGGCTCATCATCATCATCCCTGTTGTCACCGATGTAGGCATCTAGACTCTCCATCTCTTCTAATCGGCCTCATCCATCACCTTACTTCTTCCTTATTGGGGATTCCAGTATAGGGATTCTTCTCTTTCTTTTTCTTTGATAGGTGATGTCTTCATTGGTGATTCCTCTAGGTGAGGGGATCTTCATGCTTCGGTGCCTCTTCTTTTGGGGTCTTCACCTTGATAGGAGATTTCTTTCTCTCGCATGCATAAGTACTAGGCTTAGCATTTATCTCGCGCTGCTCACCATTTGTGTGGTTTGAACACTTGGTGCCTTCTGCACCTCTTCTCTTTCTCTCTTTCTAGGTGTGGCCTTCTTCCTTCCTGTAGGGTCTTTAGGATGGAGACATCATTCTCCAAGTAAGCACATTTTTCAAATTTTGGCCTTATGCACAGATACACCCTTTTACGGTCCTTCCTGCAATTAGCGGCATTAAAGGCTTCATCATCTATATCTCATGGGAGACATATCTCTCCACATACGTGTGCTTCTTTGGGTAGACTATCTTTCGGTGTAGCTCACGGTGGTCTATATCTACCTCACTAAGGTCAAACCTTAGTCTCTTGGCCTCCTTGAACCATTAACTCTGGCTTGGAAGTATTGCGTGTGAAGGAGAAGGGTAGCTTGCACCATGGGCTCATGTTCTCATCTATCAATATAAATCTGCCAATGTAGAAGTGTTGGTATACTACAAATTCTACCTCCCCATTCATGAGTGCATGGGAAACTACTCTTGGGATCCTCCACTCAGCCCCGAATGCATCACACATTCACTTATACCACTTCTCTAGGTGTGCCTTGTGAGTGGTCATCATGGTTTCACAAGTATATTTCACAAAAAATTTTGCGGGTGAGGGATCCTCTTCTAGATACTCCCAAAAAATTTTTTGGCCCATCGGGCACTCCAATCTCTAAAAATACAATGGTGAGGAGGACATTACCAAAGAGTATATTCTCTCCCTCTCTGCACTGCTTACTTATAATTTCATCTGCGATGAAAGTGAACAAGTTATAGATGGTTCCTTCTGATATCTTTTGGCATACATTCAGCCATGCCTTGTTCACTTGTGTCCATCATTCCTAGTCATTGAGCTTGGTGACCAAATGTGCATCCATCCTCATCACTTGGGTCTAGTATCTCGGTGATGTCAAAGTATCGCAACCCCTTCTTGTAGTCATATGTAGCTATAGTCTCCTTGATAGCCTCCTTGTCACTCAAATCATCATCAATGTTATCTCCTTCACAATTGAGGCATGTGAACTTGGATATCAATTGTGGTGTGATGCACATCTTGTGCCCCACGAAATAAAAATGATCCTCATGCACGCGACATCAGCCATTGATAAAGGTGCTCAAGCTTGCCAAAGTATGACAACTCATATAGTTGTAATAACCCAGCCTTCTCTAATTTGACCTTCACCTCATCATTGTAAATGGGCATTCCATCGATGTCCTATTATTAGTTGGTTGGACCAACTCCAACACCATTTCCTTCTCCATTTGTGCTCATGCATGATGGTTATAATCACTTACGGCCATCTTTCATAAGTGTGACTCCCACTCTTTCCCTAGCAATACCCCATATGGGTACTACATTTCCATGTACCATTCTTCATTGGTGCTCTGTGATGAAGTAATTTTCTTCCCTTTCCCTTTCCCTTTGTTTTCTTTGGTGAAATGGTTGGTTTCCTTGGTGCCATTCTTCTAGTTGGGATGAACTTAAACAATCCTTCCTCTTGCTCTACCTTGCTACTCTGTTCAATCCCAAAGCTCACTCTCGAAGCTTCAACTCCTAAAATGAATCCTTCTTTCTCCATGCCCTAGTTGTCAAACCCTAACCAGAAATCCTTCCACAAGATGGTGCTCTTCACACAACCTTCCTCACGCTCATGTACTCCTTCCCTCTGGTTCAGATCTACTCTAGATGCTCACTCAAATTTCTCAGATTCTCCTTTCTTCGCACAAATTTCTCTCTGGATGCTCTAGTTCACAAGAGCTTCTTTTACTTCATAATCGCAAGGTAACAAATGACTTTCCCGACCTTGTATTTATAGTTTTTCTTCTTTCTAGCATTAAATGCTATACCACCTACCAATGTACTTTAACATTAAATGTGGATTTTTTCCACTAAGACAACTTTAAGCACCTTTACCCACACACCATCTATGCAAAAACCCTTTACAACCTTACGCATGCAAAAAATCAACCCGATCAAAGACTCTTACACATGCGTCCATATCACCAAAGGCACTTCTTTTATCCTTTACCCAATTTTTTTCCCTTGCCTACCTCATGTTGTTCCTACGCTCTTCATCCTTTCTGTACATGGTTTCTGCAAAGCCTTTTTGACACCATAATCCAATATCCACTATTTCCTCACGCTTTTCTCCACCTTACGTGCTTTTTATCCTTCAACCGGCCATTCACCACAACTTCTACTACCAGCTCAAACTTGTATTACAGGCCTATACTTCGTATCACTCCACCCCACACTAAAATAGATGTGTGGTCCTCTTACGCATACACAACCTTGGAAAAATAATGTGGTTACCAATGCACAAGGCACAAAAATGAAACAAAAAAAGAAAGGAACAACAAGAGAAAGGGAAACACAAGAAAGAAAAAATAAAGGGAAATTCTAAACTAATTGGCAACATTGCCTTATTACAAACACCAAGAAGACTTATTTATAGTAGGGCTTCAGCCTACTCCCATTGAAGTGACTTGGTAACCTCATCCCATCTAGCACTTGTAACTGGAAAGTGCCTAAATCAAGAATGTATGAGATGATGTAAGGTCCCAACCAATGGACTTTCAACTTCCCAGGATGGCGCAAATACTTGGAATCATACAACAACACCAACTTCCCAACCTCAAAATTCTTATTCTTGATATGATGATCATGTCATGCCTTTTGTCTTTCTTTTTCTATCTTCTGACTCCATCTAGCAAGTGATCACCTTTCGTCTAACTACATCAACTTATCAATTATTTCTTCCAGCACTTGTTCATTAGCTAACCCTCCTACATGTGCTATACGTAGTGATGGTAACATGAATTCCAATTGGTAAAACAACCTCCACACAAACACCAATTGAAATGGTGTGGCCTTGTTCAACCTTTTGTAGGTTGTCATGTATGCCCATAGAATGGTTGATACTTTTTCATCCCAATCCTGTCTTCCAATGTCACAAATCTTAGTTAATGTGTGACTTAGTATCTTGTTAAATGCCTCAGCAATTCCATTTTCTTGAGGGTGATATGGGGTAGTCTTATGATGGGCCACCATAAATTCTACTAACAAAATCCTGACTATTTCATTGAGAAAGTGTGTACCTCTATCACTTGTTAAACTTAAAGGAAACCATACTATTGATTATGTTCTCCCATAAAAATCTAGTAGTTATTTCCGTGGTGCAATCCTTCGTAGGTGCTACCTCTTCCCACCGTGTCAAGTAATCAGTGCAAGTGATGATATATCATGAACCAGTCCTTCGCGTATGGCTAGTGCAATTGGCCCTACAAAGTCAATTTCCCATTTTTCAAATGGTTCAAGTGTTGCTATTGGTCGCAAAGGCATTTCATCTCTCTTTCCAGGTTTTCCAAGGCAATGAAATGGTCACAGGCCTTGCAAAACTCAATATAATCCTTGTAGATGGTTTCCCACCAAATCCCTACTAATAAAATCTTTCACATGGTAGCATTTCCTACATAGTGTCCTCTTGCAATCCCACCATGCACTTCCTCCATAATTTCCATGCACTCATGCTCCAATATGCATCGGCACGAGAACCTCATCATGACCTAACTTATACAGGTCTCCACTAATCAACATGTAGGGTGTGGTGCATATTACTAACTACTTTCTCTCCAGAGCCTTCATCCCTTCAGAACCACACATGTTTTTAAGAACACTGATATCTTCCAAGTCTGAGGGCACATGCCATAACCTAAATAGTTGTGCATCGGCATGGTATCCTCAATGCTTGTGTCCTCCCCTGAATTAATCCTTGATAAGTGGTCCTGCTTTTTCTTAGAATTACCATGGTGAACTCAAATTCTTGAAATAATAGGACCCAACGACATATGTGCCCTTGCAGAATGGGCTTGTTGACTAAGTATTTCAATGCCATATGGTCTTTGTGTAGAATATAAATGGTGTTGCCAATAGATACTACCTAAACTTATGTAGTGCGTAGATCATAGAAAATGCTTTGCGCTCAGTAGTTGTGTAATTCTTCTTTCTGTTGGTGTCAACTTTCTACTTGCAAAGCACAAGGGATGATCAACAATTCCCTCACCAGGTTGTGCTAGCACTACTCCCATAGTTGTTCTTGGCATCAACATGCACATGGAAAGGCTTATCCCAAGAAGGAAAATGTAATATGGGTGTCGTGACAAGCCTATCCTTCAAAGTGTTCAAATGCCTTATGTTGTGCCTCTCCCCAATGAAAGGCACTTTTGTGTTTTAACAATTCTTCTAAGGGCGCGGTGATCTTGGCATATCCCTTGATGAATTTCTGTAATACCCCATATGTCCAAGGAATCCATGCACTGTGCTTTGACTAGTAGGCTCCCCTAATCCTACAATAACTACAACTTTGGCGGGATCCACTAGTAAGTCATCTTTGCATATAATGTGTCCTAACAGGGTTCCAAATGGAGTAGCAAAGACACATTTCTTAATGTTGAGGGATATCCTCAATTGCTTGACATCTCTCAAACATCAACCTTAAGTTGTCACAATGGTCTTTCACCAATCCATACACAATCCAATCATCCAGGTAAACTTGAAGAAACTTATGGATGAAGTCCTGAAATGCTTGTACCACAATGCGTGAGAACACAATGTAGCACATTCTTTAATCCAAAAGGCATAACCATGTAGGAAAAACTTCCCCATTTAGTGGCGAAAGTTGTCTTTCTCTAGTCTTCCTTTGCAATCTTGACTTGGTGGTACCCTGAGAACCCATCCGTGAAAGAGTAGACTTCATGCCCAGCTACTCCTCTCTAAATTTCTTTAGTAAAGGGGGTTGGGAAGGGATCGATGACACATACTACATTCAAATCCCTATAGTCAATGTAAATTCTTATCCTACCATCCTTCTTAATACTAATAACCATTGGGCTTATCCATTCGATTCTTCCATTGCCTCAATGATACCAGATGTTATCATTTTGTCTATTTCTTCCTTCCTGCTGACACGTGTAAAAATTTGGATTCATCCGATAAGGCCTCTTCCGAATCGAGCACGCACCTTATTTCAACTTGATCTTCATCTCCCCCAAGGAATGGTGGATGCCTTTGAGTTCATGGTACCCATGGGGAAAAAAATCTTGGAACTCATGCACCAGATCAATGACCTTTGAAACTTCTTTTCCGACCAATAGTCTCTGATGATAGCTTCCTTAAGTTCTACCTCCATTCCAATGTTAACCTTATTTGTTTTCAAGGGCTCATGGTAGGCGTGTTCTCACTCATCAACATTGTCTATGACTTTGCGCATACCTTCTCCGAATGGTTAACATCTAAAGTCTCCATCTCTTCTCCATCTATTATATAGACCATTTTCCTTTTTCTTTTTCCATGCACGCGTGCTCAAGTTGTACTTCCTCTAATTCTTCTTCATTGAGGCACGTCTCCAAATAAGGCTCACCTAGAAATTCCAATAACCTATCTCCTATAGCACTATCTCCCATTGTAAAATGTTTTATCACTTGAAAAACCTTATCCACTGATGGTTTGGTACTCCTATACTCGAAATCTTGAATGATATCAGTTACCTACTCTTGCCATTACCTATTACATGATGACGAGGCATCCTCGAATGAATATACCATGCATGTGCATAGCCTTGTAAGATGGAATATAACTTATGTACCCATAACAAAGGTGGTAAATGTTTCGTGCTTCCCATCCAGGCCTTCTCACACACTTGGATATGAAATGAAGTGGTCTCTTTACCATGGTAGTCTTGTATGACCGTGGGCGCGTTGCTCTTGGAAAACCTTATAGAAAATCCAATCCTCACCTCATGCCACTCTAGGAGGTTATCTCAATGTGTAGCCCACCAGCGCGCTGTAGTTTTGAGTAGGTTATAACTGAGCATTCCTCTTCTCTCATCCTCATTTTCCACTGAGCTTCCATTTCTTGTAAGAAAATTTCAGGATATGCTCCTCCAGAGTAACTTGGAAACTTCTTTCCTCTAGGCTTGATTAAGCACGCCTTTATCACCCTTGCTTACATGATCCTCTTAGGTTTCGCCAATTAACTCATAAGTCCCATGCGCCCATTTTCGCATGCCACACTAGTGGTATCACTCAAGGACCGAGCATCTCAAACCGGATAACTCCTCTATGGGGTGAATTATCTCGGGATCTCGATGGAGCGCACATAGATTCTATCGAGACTTATTCTCCTAAGGGCTCAGTATAGGGTGCTTGACTTCCCATTTGTCAAAGGGATGATCACCCTTTCTTCTTGTTCTCAAAGCTGATATACCCTTTGTTAAACCGTAGGTTGGCATTGTTCTTATAACACCATGGGTTCCCAAGAAACACTAGAAATTTGTCTTCCTCGGAGTGCCAAGACTTCAAAGTCTCCAGTGAACTTGGCCCCTTGAATGGTGATAACTACATCCTTTAGGACTCCAATGGGCATTTCCTTAGTCTTGTTTTCCATATACAACACATTTGAAGATAGCTGCATGTGGGCCTTCCCATCTGATGTCAGGCATCTAAGGTAAGAACATTGACCTCTATTCCCATGTCAATGAGAATATTACTCAAAATCCATCCATCAATAACTGTATTCAAAGTAATCTCCTTATCATAGTCAAGGTTGTGAGGAGGAAGGTTTACATGTAAAACTTGTCTTTCATGCTCTACTCTCTGGCATGTGGTACCTTCTCTCGGCCCTTTCTCCCAAGAAAGGGAATAATATTCTCTTGCCTTAACATCTTACATACTTCCTTGACCTCATCCAGATCATCCTTTGGAACCTTGGCATCCTTCCTTTGCTCCAACTACCTCGATTTCTCCTTCAGACATTGGATCTCCCTTGTAAACTCTGAATCACATCCATAGTCTCTTGATATACTTCTTTCTAATGGGTAGGGTCTAGATACTTTCCATGTACTACTTCCTCTCTTGAAACTAGTGTCCTTGGTCTTGGTATCTCCTTGGTGTGTGTGGCCTCTACTCGCATTGTCACCCAAATAGGTTCTATCCTAACTCACATGTCACTCTTGGCATCCATTGTGAATTGGTCTTCTTGATGCTCACCATCCCAGTGCCCTTGTCTTTTTGGTGTTGTTGGTTCATATGCTCATAAAGTTATAGACACTCTTTACTTATGTTTCTTTCCACACCATGAGCATTGTAATAGATCAGGACACTCGCATTTGTAATGCTTTGTAGATCCAAAATTATAACAGTTCCATGTGGGAACTCACTCCTTCCTCTGCCACGATTCTTATGACCACGAAATCCTCTACAAAAATCTTCCATGTGTTCCTCCTTCTACACGCCCTTCATAACATCGGTCATCATCTTTTAAAATACTTGTAAGGCTAGTCTAGCACACCCAGATCAATAACATCATGGATTTGATCAATCAGTCTATAATCCTTGGTATCATGGGTCATAGAGGTACATATCTTGCAATAGAAAGAAACATTCTTACAGATTACACCTTTGGAGTAGAGGGCATCTACTTGCATCATGATCCCCATGGAAAATATCATAGTCTACCAACATAGCACACACAGACTTCTGAGGGAAAATATCCTTTGCATGTCCCTCCACTTCATAGTTTATACACCAAAGCCCACTACGAACCTCATGCACTGAGTTTGTAGAAAACTTCTCCAATTGCTTGGCCATTGCAGCAATTTGAGCTCTAGAAAAGGACTAACACTAGTATCAACACTCCCAATAGCTTCGGTGTGTAAGGCATCTTCCAATGCCTCATGCGTGGGTCTATGAAAGTCTTGTGTGATAGATCCCTTCTAAATGGTGTTATCAATCCTCTAAAAAACCATTGAGCATGTTGAGAAGGATGAATGTCATAAGATAGTTTTGACAAGAGAGTCTTGAAACGTGCATCATACTCCCACACACTCTCTCCATTCCATGTTGGATCTCCTTGAGCATTGATGCTTTTCTACTCAAACTCAGGGATATGAAACTCTGTTAGGAAGGCTTCTTAATGCGGTGTAGTCTACCACCGTCTGATGGGGGTCATACTTCCTATACCAACTATGTGTGCACCCTTGCAACGTTGTTGCAAACTGACTTTCCTTCTTCTCTCTGGGTAGTGATTCCTTTTGTACACCATAGTAGTTCACACTTGTGCACATGCTCTCAAGCATCTTGATACCCATATATTATGGTAAGTATAAGACATCTTAAAAACACTTGGGGAGGTGGTTGGGGTCCTTATCCTCCCGATCTAGATCCTTGGTTCCCTTTGGTGTTTCTCCTCCACCAAATCCACTGGATCCACTGGTCCCTTCCTCCCGACCCACTTTATCCACCTCATGTAGTTAGAAAAGGACCGAAGTGGTCGAGAAGGACCGAAGTGGTCGAGCCTAGTGTTCCCAGCGTCCCAGTTGAATACATGCACCATGGTTTGTGATATTGTCCCACTACCAGTTGTATGTCCCATGCCACTCCCAGACATGATACCCAATCCTTGCGTACTTGTACCTTGTCTAAAGATTCCTCCAAATACAAGAATGGCTTGTGCAGCCATGGATGTTCCAAATGAGAAATTATATCTCCTGGGAATAGATCGGTCACTCCCACCATACCAATTGGGTTAATAATACTTCTCCCTTGATCTGGAAAACCAAGCACTAGGGGTTGGTCACTAGGTGGGTTCAGATGCACACCGATGGATCTTCTCTCTCCATGCATGAACTCTCATCAGAAGTTGAAGGGGCCTCTCTCCGCTTGCCAAGATGGGGTAGCATAGACTTCTCAGGCTCCACATCCTCTGCGTGAACCTCAAATCCTTCCCACAATGTCTGCCTCCATAGATCCATCACACTTACAACCTCATGTGTTGTTTATTCATCTCCCTTTCACAAGCTTTGTTATACTTGAGTCGTCTCTCCTCCCTTTCCTTTTCAGCCACAATGTCCACCATCTTCCTCCACCCTAGCTTCCTCTCCCAGTGCTCAGAAATCTTAGCCAACCATGGGAAATGCTTCTAAACTCAAAGTAATGACCAAGAGCTTCATAGCCAAAGGAATAACATGCAAAAATGATCCTCTAGGCTCCTTAGAAATTCAAACTCAGCAACTTCTTGGCAAGAAATATGTAGAAATGGCGTATTCAAGAGTATAACTGGTCATCACTCCCTTCCACCAGTGATCAATAACACGCGTCCAAGTCAAATCTACATCTTACAGCCTATGATAGTCATCTTGGGTCCATACACGTGATCTATAGTACTAGTTAGATCTAGATGCATATGTGAAATCCATTCATATAGTTCTACTAGGAAGTATCAAAAGAATGTCTCATACAATTCATGGTATAGGTTCTCTTCTACCCATCTACGCACATCGAACTCAGGTCCAGTGTTGAATCTCTGAGAAAACTTATTCTCCGTGCTCTTGAACCATGTTTCCACACTTTCCAAGGTCAAGTGCTCTGTCATCACACATCACAAAAACAAAGATGCATGTCATTTCTCACAACAACTTCAAAAAGAGGTCCCATAAATGAAACCAAGATGTATTCATATTTCATGCCTTTAGACTAATAGTCTAATCCCATGCTCATCGACCTATCACCCAATAGATGTTGGGCACTCACCTAAGGCACGCAGCAGGTGCCGAGTCTCTCCTTTATGTGAGTTTCATGAGAATGCATCATCTTAGGACAAATAATCTAATGTAGGACAAAAAAGAACTATACAACATTCTTAAGAACTTAGAATGAGTTATCATCTCATTGTATACAAAAAAGAAATAATAAACAACATATGGAAATGGTTCATACAAAAGGAAATGCATAGGTATTATACTCCTAAAACATAGATGATTTATAACAGAGCATTATATTCATACTAACAGAGTTAATAACCCACATTACATCCCTTGAGGTCATAAAAGATCCTCATATAATTATGCAAAGCCAAGTCATGCATCAGAGTATATTATGCTCATCATATTACAAAGAAGAATGAAAACCCATCCCCTTAAATGTGTTATTTCTCACATAGCTCTCCTAATCCTAACCATAACATCCTTCATTCTGTTTCTACGTAGGGCTTCACCTCTTTTTCTCTCCTTCACCTTCTATATCTTTCTCTATTGGAGTGTTTGTATTTATAACCTTAGTACCCACCGCCATGCCTTCCATAAGCTATAGATCAGTCACCAAGTGTCAAAGTGGTCCTCATGGGAGCATGCCTTCTTAGATCCAAGCTCTCCACTCCTTACAATGATGTCTTCTAGGACCTTCCATCACATGCCTAAAATATTCCCTTTTTGATCCCACGAAGCCAGGCTGGCACCTTATCCACAAGGGTCATGCTTTTCTCATGTGCTTCCTATGATGTCAAATGGGGCTAAGTACAAAACATGTTTTTCTCTTGCATGCACACGTCGTGTGTTACTGTAAAACTCTGCCATAACCCTTCCTTATGCACCTCCAACCTGCACGCCCTTATTCAACTAGGTCTCACACACCCACACACTTTCTTGTACTTAGCTGATATTTTTGGGCCCAACAATTACACACAATAAATTAGTAGTTTGATTAACTCACGAGTGAGGTAGCTTGAAATTATTAGTTTTAAGTTTTCTTCGTAATGTAGTTTTGTAGACAATTGTTAGTAGTTTTGAGGTGAAACAAATAGAAAACAATGAAACACAACACTATCATGTTTTTTGATTCTCAATATCTCTTATAACAAGTGCCGAGAGAAGAGAATACGTGTGAAGTGTTGTGACTAACTTCACAAAAATGAAAAAATGACAATGGAAAGTGCAAGAAAAAATAATTTCCGGAAATAGTTAGTTAATACACAAAAATAAACGTTGATAACATGGCTAAAAATGATAAAAATGGAAAAAACATCTAATAACCCTATTTTAGTAACTTGCACGAGTAGTCGAAAAGAATAGTGTGATGGAAAAGTTTGTTTAAAAGGGGTTTGAAATGATGGAATGTTTAGAAAATGCCTCTAAATAGCGAAAAGAAAATGAACGCAGGTATCTCCCAAGAGCCCTTCAAAAGCAAGTGTGCACAATTAGTTTGAGTTAAGAGAATTGGTGAAAAATAAAATTAAAGGGGGCCTAATTAAATACACATGGAGAAATAGTATAAAAATTGAAAAAAATAATTTGGATATCAAGCCTCCGAGAGCCCTCGCAATTTTTTTTTGACAATTAGTCTATGGTGGTTAAAAAGACGAGAAAAACAATGTAAAGGTCATAATGAAATGAAATGACCTAATTCAATTAAGTAATATAATGAACTAAGTACAAAGTCTATAGAAATTAATAAAAAACATTAAATGAAAGTTTATTAGTTAAACAAAACTAAAGTTTAAATGGGATTAATATTTAATTTATTTTTCTTAGATTAGGTAAATATTAAACAAGATTAATATAATGTAAAGGTAAGAAAGGAAAATAATGGATTGACGAAGTAGTAAAAAAAAGAATTAAATTTAATTTAATAAAAGGGTGTTTTAAAAAATAGAAATAGAAAAACTAAGACAACTTAAACTATAAAACTTAAGTTAAGAGATTAAATAAAAGGTAAGCGAAGTGGAAACTTTAGGTTAAAACAACTAACCTAAGTGTCTTGTTAAAACTAAATAATTCCTAAAAACCTAAATAAAAACCTATTAACAAAACCTAAAAAGTTATAAGAAACACCTAAAAACTTAGAAACAAAACCTAAAAGCTCGACTTATTTGCAAGTTGAAAGATTTTTCAATGCATATTTTGAAACGATGGAGAAATGGCGGCGGGGAGTGCCATGGAGGAATCTAGCTTGGTAAGCCGCGATGAGCGGGGCATGTGTGCTAAGGCGGGAGGCGGGAGTTGGGGATCCAGGATGAGGGCATTAATGTGAGGTTGTGGCCTCATTTACCTCTTACCCTCTAATCTCTCTTTTAACCCCAAACACGTTGATGTATCACCCAACACAAGTTAGGTGATCACCCGAGGCATACATGGGCGCTGAGCCCCTCTTTTATGTGAGCCTTGTAAGAATGCTCCACCATTGATGGAATAATGGTTTACAAAATAGAAACATTCATGTAATCTAATACGAGGTAGTGGAACTAGTTCTAAGCACAAATGCACCATGAGATAAACATAAACATCACAACGGCATAATATAATCAGATATGAACCATGAATAACATGAAAACACACTAGGGTTTGGTCTATAAACATAGATATTTGGAAAAAGCTTCATATATTGATTATAATTGTTTACAGTATCCATATTACATAAAAATGGTCATATCAGACCATATACATCAAGGAAAGACATCCCAACCCTACAAAACTACTTTGCACAGAGAGCCCTAACTATGTTCTTCCATCTCAGCTTTGGTTTCAGACCTGAGCATCTACATTTATGCATAGCATCATCCTCCCCTAGAGTCTCTCTAGTAACAACAACAATGGTAACCCCCCGCATCACATACTTCCACAACAACCAACCACCCCTTTAGATCTAAATGCCTCCTTATATAGAAATCGGGGCTTTCCTTCACCATCATAACCTTATCCATAAGCCGCATGCTAGGTGGAAATGTGCTCCTCCATACTCGAGTGCTTATGCTAGCTTGCAAAAGCCTCCACTAACTATAATGATCCTCCCTTTGGAATATTCCCTTCATGGAATATTCTTTCCTTGAGCCCCAAGACTCTAGGCTGGCACCTTATCCACTCATCACGCCTACTCAAGCCTTCATGTGTTTTTCTTGTGATACCACCTTAGAAATGTGGCTAAGTCCCCAAACCCTTTCTTGCTTCTATGTGCCAACCTTTTCTCCCGTGCACCTTTCCTTGAGTGATTTTCTACCTTACTTTCCATGTGCGTGCTCTTCTCTACCTCGAGACTTAGTCAATTTTAGGGTCTAACATCACCCCACACTAAACTTGTTGTCCATCCTTGAAACAACCTAATCTTCTACAAAGAATAAAGAATGGGAGGAAAGAATAACATGCTTCTAGCTTGCACCAAAGAATGAAATAATTTCATCATTGCTGAAGAAGAATTGGGAAGTCTTTATTCAAGCCTGCTTCAATCTTACTCTAGGCATCCACCTCATTCTATGCTTGTTGAAATAGATCCCCTATCAATGTGCTAACTTCATCAAATGACAACTCCTCACCCTTAGCCTTCAGTGTATCAACAATGTTTCCCTTCTACTTGATAAGGTCACTCAGCATGTTCATCCTCCATGTAACATGGGGATATAATTCTTTCACTTTATTTTTAATCGATACCCTTAGGCCTTCAATTGCCTTAAACTTCTTCTTGACTTTCGTAATTATTTTGTCTCGTTTTCCCTGTTACCCTTGTTCTTCTCCTTAAACTCCTTCAAATCTGCCTCATGGGTGGTAACCAATATACCTTCCACCTTATCCCTATCCCCATAGTTGTCATAGACAACTTTAGCCATGTGCACCATAGTTTTTACTGAGGCAAGGAACTCAAGGTACCAGTTATGGTTTCCTCAATCTTGGATTTCTCCTCGGCCTCCTATCACACCAAAACTTTCCTCTGTTGACTCCAACGCAAATGGTTGCTTCATCATCATGATCAATCATGTCAAGTCCGCCAAGTAGAGAAAAGTTGACTCATACTTCTATGAAGGGGGTCAAATTTGGGCACGCTAAAATAATGAAGTCTCGAGATATTCTCTTCTTTCATATATGTCTCATGCACTTTCACATTCTCCTCTCTTAACTCAACCTTCGATTTGCATAATTATGGACTCCTTCCTTTAATGTCCCTCTCTCTCTCTATTATCTCCTTATTCTTCTCCTCCAATTTGTCCTTCGAGGCTTTGATTCTGTTATTCCTCCCAAATAATTGAGCCTCTACTTCTACCAACACCTTGTTGAGCATGTTACAAATATGTTCATCGAGCTTAACCACTATGTATCCACAAGAGGATTCACCTCACCGGGTTTCTCTCTTTCTATTATTTCATTCGTGACATCTTTGAACTTGAGCTCATTAACATAAGACTCAAAATTCCATGATAACATCTTCTTGGTGTGCATGTTGGGACCCCAAAATACTAGCTAAGTACACAAAATCACATAGGCACACAGGGCCTAGTTAAAGAAGGGTGCGTAAGGAAAAGCGTGCGGGATGGGGTCTAAGGAAGGGTTTAAGAAGACATGTGGCATGTGCATGGATAGAGCCAAGGTTTCAGGACTTAGCCATATTGGTCATTCAGGAAGGAAACGAGAAAAATGTGACTGGGTGGATAAAGTGCTAGCTTGGTGACGAGTTGGCCCAAGAAGGAATATGCCCTACGGTAGAGGCTTCTAGAAGGACATTATAGCAAGGAGTGGTGATCTCAGGCTTGGAGGAGCATGCGCCCATAGAGGACCACATTCAAAGACTTGTGCAATATATCCGAGGCCACTAAAGGAAAATTTGGTGCTTTAGGGTGCTATAAATATAAGCGCCCACGAGAAGAAAAAAAAGAGAGATAGAGAAGGGGGCGTAGCTCTACTGAAATACTGCAGGACTTTGCTAGCTTGGGGAATTAGGCATAGGAGAGGCTGTATCATGGGTTTGGGGTTGTAAATTTTCTTTTGAGAGCCTAGCTATATGAATCCGATTCTGATGACATGGCTGCATCTGCTCTTCCGTGACACTCTATAATGGCTCCATGAATGTAAAGAGGTTACCAGTTTATTGAATATGAATGATTATGGTTCTAATGCATACATCATTCTTCATATATTTTTCTCATTTATGTTATTGGACTAAGTATGAATGTTTTTACAATTTCCCTTTTGTTTTGGTATAAGTTCTATAATATATTTAAGCACTTTATATGGAATGACTACAAGGATCTAGAAGCCGTTTTGAGCTCTATGGTGCTTGTATGTCTTACTTCCTTTCAATTCTCTTAAACTCGGGTCATAGATGATGTTTCCCACTAAACTCACATAAAAGGAGACTCGGTACCGCGTGTGCCTCGGGTGAGAGCCCAACACCACCAGGTGATAGGTCGCATGCATGGGATTTATTTCCTTTATGATGGGGGTAAAAATGACTACATCTTGGTTCCATTGCCGGGACCTCTTTTTGAAGTTGTAGTTGGAAATGGCATACATCATGATCTATGTAATGAGTAATGACAAAAAGTTTAACTCTAAAAAGTGTTGAATCATGGTTCAAGAGCACGGAGGATGAATTTGCTTAGAGATTCAGAGACATTGGACTGAGTTTGATGCACGTAGGTGGGTAGAAGAGAACCTCTACCATGATTTATATGAAACTTTTTTCTATTGCTTCCTAGTAGAGTTGTATGAATGGCTCTTAGCATATGCGTCTAGATCAAATTGGCATTATAGATCATGTGTGTGGACCCAAGAAGAATACCGAGGCTGATATGTAAATATAATGTGGACTCGTGATGTGGGTCTTTGGTGGAAAGGTGTGTTGGCTAGCTACACTCTAGAGTATGTTATTTCCACATATTCTTGTCGGAAGTTCCTGAGTTTGAATTTCTGTAGATCTCGGAGGGTCATTTCTACATGTTATTCCCTGGCAATGAAGATTTTTATTGTTACCTTGAGTTTAGAGGCATTTCCAATGGCCGGCTAAACCATTTTGAAAACTGGGTGAGGAAGCTAGGGTGGAGGAAGATGGTAGATACTACGATAGAAAGAGAAAGGGGAGAAAGGTGACTCAAGTATAGTGAAGCACATGAAAGGGATATTTCCAAACAATGTGAGGTTGTAAGTGTGATGGACCTATGGAGGTAGACGTTGCGAAAGGAGTTGAGGTTCACGCGAGAGGACATGGAACACGAGCGATCATGCTTACCCCATCTTGCAAGTGCGTAAGAGAGACCTTTTTAGCTTCTGATGAGAGTTTTCATGTGGAGAAAGAAGAGACTTTGGTATGTATCTAAACCCACCTAGTGACCAAACCTTGGCGCTTGGTTTTCTAGATCGTGGAAGGAGAATTCTTGACCCGATTGATCCTGGTAGAAGTGACAGATCGGCACCCATGAGATACATTTCTCGTTTCCAACTTCTATGGCTACGCATACTATTCCAGTATTCGGAGGAATTTTTGGACAAGGAGCAAGTACACGGGCCTTTGGTCTCACATCAGGGAGTGGCATGGGGTCCACTAGTGGTAGTTGGGTAGTATCATAGACCGTCGGAGCACGGCATAGTGGAACCTTTGGGACCCTTGGCACGACCACTACAGGACCTGGTGGATTTGGTGGGTCAGGGGGAATAGGACCTGGTGAACCTAGTGGGCCTGGTGGGTCAGGAGGCATGGGACCTAGTGGGTCTGGTGGATCTGGCGGTAGAGGAAACCAAGGCTTTGGCTTAAGAGGACAAGGGCCCCAGCTGACTCCCTCAATTCTTCTTTGAGATGTCTTTACATTTTCCAGATTACAGAGGTATTGAAGATGTTGGAGAACATGTTCACAAGTGTGAATTGCTATGACATGCAAAGGGGATCACAACCCTAGAGCGGAAGGCAAGCCAGTTTGCAACAACATTGCAGGGGTGCACGCATAGCTGGTATAGAAAATATGACCCTGATCAAACAGTATTGGATTATACTGCTTTAAAGAACACTTTTTTGGTAGAATTCCACATCCCTAAGTTTGAACAGAAAAGCATTAGCACCCTCAAGGAGATCCAACAAGGAATGGTGGAGAGTGTGCGGGAGTATGATGAGCATTTTAAAACTCTCTTGTCTAAATTGTCATATGATATTCACCCCTCTCAACATGCTCAGTGGTTTTTTAGAGGGTTGATCACACCTTTGAGGAGGGCCTTATCTCATAAAACTTTCATAGACCCACTCGAGGCATTAGAAAATGCCTGCGCACGCTAAGGTTGTTGGAAGTGTTGATATTGGTATTAGCCCATTTTTGGACACTCAGTTGCTCTTGTGGCTAAGCGATTGGAGATGTTATCTGCGAACTTAACCCATGAGACTCACGGTGGTATATGGTGCACAGATTGTGAGGTAGAGGGGCATGTCAAATATAGTTTCCCTTGGAAGGAAGTATGCGCCGTAGAAGTAGATCGTGAAATTTGTCATGGGGACCATGATGCAAGTATATGTCCTTTGTTACTGATGTGCAATTCGGAAGAATGTGTCATGCTCTTATAAGATCTACACCTCTACGACCCATGATCTTTTGAGGATTATAGGCTTATTGATTAGATTCATGAGGGCATTGAGAGTGGGGTGTAGCAGGACTAGTATTGCCGTAGTTATAAAAGTGATGATCACCGTTATGAAGAATGCCTTGAAGGAGGCATGTGGAGAAGGGGATTTTGCGGAGGATTTCATGGACATGGTAACCAAGGAGGAGGAAGTGAGTTCCCACGTGGAACATATTTTAATTGTGGGTATAAAGATCATTATAAATGAGAATTCCCAGATCTATTACGTGCTCATGGTGTGGGAAGAAGCACAAGTATGAGGAGTGCCTAAGTTGTTTGAGCACATAAGTCAAGAAGAACGAAAAGACAAGGCGCGTTGCAATTGTAAGCATTAAGAGGATGGACACACAATGGATGTCGTGGGTGATGTGCGATGTGGGTTTGGAATATGTTATGGTAACTATAAGAGCAGAGGCCACACATGCAAAGGAAGTACCAAGGAAAAGATCCTGGTTTCAGGGAAGAAGTCATATATGGGAAGTACCCGGACCTGCGCATCAAAAGGAGGTATATCAAGATACCATGGACGTTATTCGGAGCTTACAAGGAGAAATCTAGCATCTAAAGGAGTAGTCCAGGAAGGAGGAATAGAGAAGGGAGGTTGAGGTGCGAGATGACCAAGATGAGGTCAGGAAGTATGTAAAATGCTAAGGCAAGAGAATAGTATTCCCTTGTTGGGAGGATGGTTGAGGAGAAGGTACCACATGCTAGACGAGAGTGCAAGAAACAGGTCTTACATGTAAACCTCCCCCTCACATCCTTGAGTATGATAAGGAGATCACATTAAATGCAATTGTTGATGGATGGCTCCTTAGTAATATCCTCATTGACACAAGCGCGGAGGTCAATGTTCTCACTTTGGATGTTTGGCATCAAATGGGAGACCCACATTATAGCCATCTTCAAATGTGTTGTATATGGCCAACAAAACAAAGGCAATGCCCATTGGTGTCTTAAAAGATGTAGCTATCACCATTCAGGGGGCCAAATTTACTAGGGACTTTGAAGTCTTGGCACTCACAGAGGCAGACAATTTCCCAACATTGTTTGGACACCCATGGTGTTACAAGAATAATGTTGATATCAAGTTCAACAAGGGATATATCAGTTTTGAGAACAAAGAAGAATGGGTAATCATCCCCCTGATAGATGGGAAGTTAGCACCCTACACAGAGCTTTTGGGAGAAGAGGTTCTTGATAGAATCTATGTGCACTCAATCAGGGATCCTGAGATAATCCATCCCATCGAAGGAGTTATCTAGTTTGAGGATGCCCAGTCTGTAAGTGATACCACAATTATAGCTTGTGATAATTGAGCACATGGGACCGATGAATTGATCGGACGAAATTTGAAGGGGTCGGTGACTAAGGTAATAAAAGCACGTAGAGTTTGGCACCTAGGAGGGAGGAAACTACCAAATTACTCAGGAGGGATAATCCGAATATTTCTTGCAAGAAATGGAGGCCCATTGGAAAAATGAAAAGGAAAGAAGAGAAATGCTAAATTACAACCTACTCGGGAGACATTTGCACACTAGTGGGTGACACATCGGGACAATCTTTTGGAATGGCATGAATTGAGAATTGCATTCTCTATTCATTTCTCTAAAAGCAACACACCCACCATCATCAAAGACTACCATGGTAAGGAGCCCACTTCTTTCCATATCCAGGAGTGTGAAAGGGTCTAGAGAGGAGGCGCGGAAGCTTTTCCACCATCTCTATGGGTGCACAAGTTGTATTCTACACTAAAGGGTTACGCACGTGCATGGTACATCCACTCGAGACACAATGCCAAACAGGGCTGGAAAGAACTAACTGCGACCTCGTTCAAGACATTTGAGTATCAAATTACCAAGACCTCAATCGATAAGGCATTGCAGGTTGTCAAGCACCTTACCATGGGGGATAGTGCCATGACAAAAGATAGGATGTTGGACTTTCTTAGTGAACCAAGCTTAGGGTGCCCTTTGAAGAAGAAGAAATAGGAGGCTCGGTTTGAGTGCGCATGCATGGAAAAGGAGAAGTGAAAGCTTGTATATATAATTGATGGGGAAGAAGCAAAAATCTTAGATGTTGACCATTTTGTAGGAACACACAAGGTAGTGTACATTGATGATACTCGTGTGTGCACCTATCATGAACCATTAAAGACTAAAAAGGTTAACATTGGCTCGGAGAAGAACCTAAGGAAGCTATTATTGGAGATTACTTGTTGGAAAAGGAAGTTTCTAAGATCATTGATCTTTTGCACGAATTTGAGGATTTATTCCCAAGTGGGTACCATGAGCTCAAGGGCATCCAACATTCTTTACGGGAGATGAGGATAAAGCTAAAGGATGGTGCATGCCTAGTAAGGAAGAGACCCTACGAATGAATCCCAATTTACACGTGAAGGTAAAAGAAGAGATAGACAAGATGGTAGCATCTGGGATTATTGAAGTTGTTGAAGAATCATAGTGGATAAGTCCCGTGGTAATCAACATCAAGAAGGATGGATGGATTAGGATCTGCATGGATTATAGAGCATTGAACATAGTTTGTGTCATCGATCCTTTTCCAACCCCCTTCACTGAAGAAATTTTGGAGGGATTTGCGGGGCGCGAGATCTATTCCTTTACAGATGGGTTTTCAGGGTACCACCAAGTCCAGATTGTAAAAGAAGACCAGGAGAAAACAACTTTCGCCACTGAATGGGGAATTTTTGCATACACGGTCATGCCCTTTGGGTTGAAGAATGCACCTACTATTTTCTCGCGCATAGTGGTACAGGTGTTCCAGGACTTCATCCATAAATTTCTTTAGGTCTATCTAGATGATTGGATGGTGTATGGGTTAGTGAGAGATCATTGTGATAATTTGAGATTGATGTTTGAAAGGTATCGACAGTTGAGGATATCCCTCAACATTAAGAAGTGTGTCTTTTCTACCCTCTTTGGGATGTTATTAGGGCATATCATATGTAAGGAAGGCTTCTAGTAGATCCTACCAAGGTTGCGGTTATTGTGGGATTAGGGGAGCCATCTAGCCAAAGCACAGTTCAAGGATTTCAGGGGCATACGGGTTATTACAGGAAATTCATTAAGGGATATGTCAAGATCACCATGCCTTTAGAATAATTACTCAAACATAAAATTTCCTTCCATTGGGGAAAGTCGCAACAGAGGGCATTTGACACATTGAAGGATAAGCTTGTCACCATGCCTATACTATGTTTCCCCTCTTAGGATAAGCCCTTCCATGTTCATGTGGATGCTTCCAAAATGACCATTAGGGCAGTGCTTGCATAGCCTAGTGAGGGGATTGTGGATCAACCCCTATGCTTTTGCGAGTAGGAAATTGACACTAGCAGAGTAGAATTATACTATGACTAAGCACGAAGCATTATCAATGATCTATGTGCTTCACAAGTTCGAGATAATATCTCACATTAGAACTCCTTTGTATTCTATACCAACCACATGGTGTTAAAGTACTTGGTAAACAAGCCCATTCTACAAGGGCGCATATGTCGGTGGGTACTATTGTTTCAAGAGTTTGAGTTCACGATAGTTGTGAAGCCTGGGAAGAGTAATTGTGGACCTAATCATTTGTCAAGAATTAATTCAAGGGAGGACGTGTAGAGCATTGAAGAGACTATGCCAGATGTGTAAATATTTAGGTTGCAGTGCAGCGCCCTCATATTTGGAAGAAATTATTGTGTTTCTAAGGAAGGTGTGGCACCCGAGGGAATGAAGACATTAGAGAAAAAGCAACTAGCCATACACATCGTGCCCTTCATGTTGATTAGTGGGGACTTATACAAATTAGTGTGTGATGAAGTTTTGTGTAAGTGTGTACTAGAGCATGAGCACCTTGCAATCATAGAGGAATCACACGAAGGAAGTGCAAGTGGACACTATGCGATTGACACCACCACACACAAAATATTAATGGCAAGATTATGGTGGGGAACTCTGTATAAGGATTATAAGGACTATTGTAAAGCATGTGACCACTGTCAGTATGTTGGTAAGCTAGTAAGAAGAGATGAAATGTCTTTGCACCCTATCCATAGCGCGGAACCTTTTGAGAAATGGGAAATAGACTTTGTAGGACCTATTGCACCAATAATGCATAGGACTAGATCACGCTATGTAATCACTTGCATAGACTATTTAACAAGATGGGCAAAGGCAGCCCCACTAAAGACTGTATATGCAGATATAACAGACAAGATTTTTATAGGAGAACATTATCACAAGGTATGGATGACCTCTAAGTTTAACCAATGATAGAGGCACACATTTCTTGAATGAGGCTGTGAGGATCACTGTTGAGAGTTCATGGTGGCTCATGACAAGACTACACCTTATCACCCACAAGTGAATGGAACCGCGGAAGCATTTAACAAGATACTAAGTCAGACCCTAACAAATATTTTTGATGTCGAAAGACAAGATTGGGATGACAAGGTATCGATCATATTATGGGCTTATAGAACAACTTATAAGAGGTTGAACAAAGCCACACCGTTTCGATTGGTGTTTAGTGTGGAAGGCCCTGTTACTACTGTGGAGTTCATGTTACCTTCTCTATACATAGTGCGTGTAGGAGGGTTGGGCGATGAGCAAGTCTTTGGAGGAAAGGATTGATGAATTGATGAAACTAGATGAGAGATGATCACTTGCTAGGTGGAGCCAACAACGAGAAAAATCAAAGCAAAAAACATGGCATGATCACCACATTAGGAGCAAAGAAGTTTGAGGTTGGGCGGATGGTCTTGTTGTATGACTCTAAGTTTATGTGCCACCCTAGGAGGTTAAAGGTCCATTGGTTAGGTCCCTATATAATCTCGTACATCCTTGGTTCGGTGCATGCCGATTCTGCGAAGCATTGGATGGAACGAAATTTCTTAGACACTTGATGGAGTAGTGAAGCCCTACTATAAATAAGGCTTCTTGGTATTTGTAAATAAGGTAGTTTTGTCGGATAGTTTAGAATTTCCTTTATTTTTTCCTTTCTTTTGTTTCCCTTTCATGTTTGTGTTTTACACCTTGGGCACCGGTAACCTTGTTACTTTTTGAAGGTTTTTGAGTGCGCAGAGAGGACCGCGAATCATTTTAGTGTGGGTGGAGTAGTGTGAAGGGAAGCATAGGTGAGGTACCAAGAAGGATTATGTTGGAAATCTTGTTTAAATGGCCTTGTTGAAAAAGATGCATGAAAGAAAGGGGGAAAAGGATGGTTGATGTCAAGATAAGGCTACTTTCAGATCCCACATACAGAGAAGGAAGAAGCACATAAAACAACATGAGGTAGGTGAGAGAAAAATCATGATAGAAGAAGTGCCTTCGGCATAAGTGACGCGTGCACAAGAGTCTCCTATCAAGATGGATTGGTTGCATGCCAGAAGGTTGGAGATTATCCGCGCAAGGTTGGGCACGTGAGTTAGGGTGCAGAAGTCAGGCTTTGTTTGAAAAATCCACTTTAAATGTTAAAAGTATGGTGGTAGGTGAAGTAGCATTTAATGCTTAAAAGTGGGAAAAACTATAAATAAAGGCTCAAGCATTTCATTATTCACTTTGCGTATAAGGAGAAAGAAGTGCTTGTGCATCTTTGCAAATTAGGGCTTCCAGAACTTGATCCGTGTGAAGAAAAATTTGAAAAGTGTGAGCGTGAGTCACTAATTTGGATCTACAAACCGGAGAGAAAGGATTTCACGGGCGTAAGAGAAAAAGTGAGAAGGTGTCGTTGGTGAAGGAATCATCCAGATTATGGTTTGAAGAAGTAAGGCACAGGTTTTGGGGGCTTTCTTCACAAATTTTTGATCTAAGGTTGGAGGGAGTGGAAGAATAGAGTAACAAGAAGTGATTGGAGTAAAGAAAGCAATGGCACCCAAGAAACCAGTTGGTACACCTAAGAAGGGAAAAGGCAAGGGAAAGCAACAAGAAACTATCATGCATACAAATGAAGAGTGGTACACAGAAATGTAGTACCCAGATGGAGTATTCTGGGAAAGGAGTGGGAGTCCCATTTGAGAAACATGTCCATAAATGACTATAAACATCGTACGAGCGCAATCGAGAAGGAACTCGCCCTGGAGTTAGTGCACCTAATAAATAAAAGGACACTAGAGGGTTTTCCCATCTATGATGATGATGTAAAGGTCAAGTTGGATAAGACAGGGTCTATTACAACTCTTTGAGTTTCCCTACTTGGGAAGCATGGCGCCTATATCAATGGTTGATGGCGTGCGTGCACAAAGATGACTTCCACTTTGTGGGGTGCAATATGTGCCTTACCCCTCAGCTCATTTCACATTTCACAGGCCTCATCTATGAATTAGATAGTTTAGAAGATGACCTATGTGACAAGGAGGCAATTAAGGAGACTATTGCCACCTATGCATACAAAAAGGGGTCAATGTACTATGATATCACGGACATTAAGGATCTGGTGATGAAGATAGCCATGCACCTTCTAAAAAAGATAAATGGCCAGGAGAGATGGACCTAGGTTAACAAGGCATGGTTGCATGTTTGTAGGAAAATTTCGGAGGGCACCATCTACAACTTGTTTGCATTCATCGCAAATGAGATTGTCAGGAAGGAAGGAGACAATAACCTTTTCGGTAATGTCCTGCTAACCATTATATTTTCAAAGATTGGGGTGTCGAGCGTATCAAATAAATTCATATGGGAGTACCCTGTTGAAGACCCTTCACCCGTGAAGAGATTTGAAAAATATGCCTGTGACACTATGACGGCCATGCACAAGGCATGCTTGGAGAAATGGTATACGCGCTTGAGGAACGCATTTGGGGTGGAATGGAGGATCCCTGAACAACAAGCGTCGGCCAGCCACCAAGGGAGAGACCAAGTTTGTTGTGTACTAGAATTTCAGCCTAGATAGATTCAAACCGATAAATGAGGCGTGGAGCCCATGGTGCAAGCTCCTTTTGCCTTCACACTCAAAGCACTTCCAAGCGAGAGTTAACGAGGTCCAAAGAATCCAAGAAATTAAGGATGGACCTTAGAAATCTGGACCAAGACCATAAGGAAATGTGTAGAGGGTTGGTATACCCCAAAAATCACGCGTACGTGGAGAGATACGTGGCGCATGAGGTCCAAATGGTGAGACCCATGACTTTGCCCATTGCGGGAAGGTCCGTGGTGCACGTATAACTCTGTATAAGGCCTAAAGTTGAGAAGGGAACGTATATGGAGAATGAGATATCCATACCTGAGGATCCAACTAGTAGGAAAATACCCGCGCCAAGTGGGAGGAAAAAGAACTAGAGAAGAAAATACCAAGTGTAGTGGATACACAGGTAATGGGTTCCCCTGGGACAAGTGCCAGAACCAATATGTATTCGCGCAAGAAGAAGTCTATAATCAAAGAGAAGACTTTAGAGCTAGAAAATCTGTTAGACAAGGAGTCATCGGAGGAAGAAGAGATAGAGTCACCTACACTAGAATCCTTGGTTAGGAAAAGAAAGAGGATAGAAGAAGAGACCGCCTCGGAAGAAACTGAGAGTTTGGAGAAATACATAGGTGAAAAGGATGATGACGATGAGGAAGATGGCAGTGAAGAAGATGATCCTGGAAGAGATCAAGAGCCACCCATCTTTGATGTGCATGATTCAAAAGAAGAAGGTGGAGAAGAAGAGCGGGGTTCCTTTTCATGCGGTGCAAGGGTAATCGGGAGGAAGAAAGTACCCGGGACATGAGAAGAGGTGAGGAGGTTGGTGCACTTTGAAGTAGAAGACTCCAAGCCCTATGCGGGAAGGGGTAACCAAGGGGGTAGAAAGAGAGGTGAGAAGGTCATTTAGACCTTGGTAGAAGAGGGAGTAGAATGCAACGGCCGAGCCAAAAGAGAGCACGAGAAAGGACCACGTTCACACTTTGGAGGCCGCACTTTGACTATAGACATTCCTAAGGGCATGCACATGGGAGGAAAGCACGTGGTGGAGAAGAGGCTAGGGATGGGTTATATTGATGACCCTAACAAGGTGTTTTGCACATGGTTCCAAAGTATGATGCCAACGAGAGGAGCTCGTGGCAATGTCATCTTTTGATAAGGAGGCCGCATACCCGTGGATAAGGAAGATGCTCTCATGGGCATTCGAGTCCCATATTGATGAGCCGAGAATTCGTTGTAAACCATGGGAAATAATAACTTTACTAGAATCAAAAGGAGATAACCCATTAGTAAATGCTCAGGCAGCTCTTAGATGAACAACTATGCGAGGTGCTCAATAAGGCCTCCGTTGAAGGATCAGCTAGACTCTTTGGATAGAATGATAGGATCAAGGATCACGGAAGGTGAAATGCAAAAGAAAGATAAAGAGCTAGCTGCAAGGATGAAGGAGCTAAGTCAAGAGAAACTGATCAACGCCCAATGGTAGTGTGAGCTAAGGGATGAAAATGATAGGTACGCAAATTTTACAAAAAGGTGGAGTCCATTACAGCTATCATAGTATTAAAGCATCCGAACCTAGCACCTCCCACGGGAAAGTATGCATCTACTGGAATGCTGAAGAAGACTTTACAAGAATCCTCACCATGGAGAGGTAGCCACTAATCTTGTAGTCAGTAGAAGAGGTGGCTGCATGCTTAGAGAAGGAGGATAAATTGAAAGTCATGGCACTCATAGTAGAATACAACAAGGTCCTTGCTGATATCAAGATTGCTTCCCAGGATCTGTCGAGGACGCGTCACGACAACTATGTGGACAGAGACAAAGTGGCAAGCATGCTAGTTGCAAAGGATGAAGTAGAACTTAAAGAGTTCTAGGAGAAAACAAGGGGAACAGAGCGGAGTGGGAAAAGATCCTAGCTAAGGTTGAAAATAAATCCGAGGCCATTGAAACCTTAAAGGGTTCAATCAAAAGTTGTTGAAGGAACTATACCCATAGGTTACATGAGGAATGGACGTGCTGGAGTATGTAGGCAAGGAGTTAGAAAATATTCTTGACACCATGAGCACATAAGGGGATGGGCTAAGTTTTGATCAAGTGAGCGCCTTAGTGGGTGATCTTTTCCAGAGAGCACAGAACGAAGTCGATGCCTGGAACAAATTGGAGGTCGTCTTATAAAAATATTTTCCTAGTTTATTATAGTGATGCCAACACTATCCCATTCTTTCTTCTTTTCCAAGGCATAAGCCTACTATGACTCCTCATTCATTTAAGAAGTGTTCCCACGGGTGGATAATAGGTGTAGTGTGGGGTGATGTTGGGCCCCTAAAATATTGGCTAAGCACACAAAGGCACATAGGCACATAGGGCCTAGTTGAAGAAGAGGCGCGAAGGAAAATCATGCGGGATGAGGTCTAAGGAAGGCTTTAAGAAGACCCGTGGCACACATGTGGAAAGAACTAAGGTTTCGAGGACTTAGCCATATTGGGCATTCTAGGCGGAAAAGAGAACAGCGTGACCGGGTGGATAAGGTGCCAACCTAGCGAAAAGTTGGCCCAAGAAGGAATATGCCCAGTGGTAGAGGCTTCTAGAAGGAAATCATAGCAAGGAGTGGTGTGCTCAAGCCTGGAGGAGCATGTGCCCATAGAGGACCACATTCAAACACTTGGAAACATATCTCGAGGCCACTAAAGGAGGAGTTGGCACTTGAGGTGCCTATAAATATAAGCACCCATAAAAGAAAAAAAAAGAGAGATAGAGAAGGGGGTGGAGCTGCGAAAAATATTGCAAGGACTCTGCTAGCTTGGGGAATTAGGCATAGGAGAGGATGTATCATGGGTTTGGGGGTTGTAAATTTTCTTTTGAGAGCCTACCTATATGAATCTGAATTCTGATGCATGACTACGATCTGCTCTTCGTGACACTCTATAATGGCTCCATGAATGTAATGGGGTTACCAGTTTATTGAATATGAATAATTATGGTTATGATGCATACATCCTTCTTCATAGATTTTTCTCATTTATGTTATTGGACTAAGTATAAATGTTTGTATAATTTCCCTTTTGTTTTAGTATAAGTTCTATAATCTGTTAAGCACTTTATGTCTTGAATGACTACAAGGATCTAAAAGCCATTTTGAGCTCTATGGTGCTTACAAGTCTTACTTCCTTTCAATTCTCTTAAACTCGGGTCATAGATGATGTTTCCCACTAAACTCACATAAAGGGAAACTCAAGCACCCATGTGCCTCGGTGAGCACCCAACACCCGTTGGGTGATAGGCCGGCACACATGGGATTTCTTTCCTTTATGATGGGGTTAAAAATGACTACAACACATGTACGAGCTACCAATATCAAAAATGACTAGAAGAAGATTTTATCGAGTGGGTACCATACTGCGGAAGCATGTGTGAAGGAATTTACTAGGGTCATTAACATAATTCATGTGTCCTTATAGCGTTGTTGCGCCCTTACCACCGGTGCACACTATCATTAGGAAGCTTACTACTAAGCTAGGATCTCTTCCCATGCTCCCATACTCCTCTATTGCTTCCTTTATTTCCTTCAATACCTCCTTAGTGTTGTGCTCCATTTCTTGCTCTACCAAGTTCTGAATTATGCCTACCACTTCCCTTTCCACCGTGTCCTCCAATTGTCCCCCGGCCCAAGTGTGGGGTCTTCGTGCACTAGTCCCTACTTCTTCACTTCTTCCCACATTATGTGTGCCCTCCTTATAATAATTTTTCTCCTCTTCATAGTTGTGTATATCATGAATAGGGGAATCTTACCTTCCTCAAAATCTCATCCTTCATTTTTTTGTATCCTTAGAGTCCGAAATTTGCATCATCTTCTTCTTCTTCTTCATTAGTTTCTCCTCTATCACAAGAGACTCTTCTTTTCTCTGGTAACTTCTCCTTAATGGGATATTTTTTCCTCCTTGTGTACGTACTCGGACCAGCACTTTGACTCTGTGCTACTCACCCAGTAGTGTAAACTATGCGCACCCTCGGCGCCCTACTTTCTGTAGTCTCTTCCCTTTCTCTCTTCACCCCTTTCTTCATGGCAGGGTCATTTAGGATGGATACATCATCCTTAACATATGCGCCCTTCTCAAACTTGGGCCTTAGGTGTATATACACCTTGTTTTTGTCTTTCTGTAATAGGTATTGAAATGGATTTCACCAAACGCGTACGTCATGGGAGACATACTTCTCCACATACGCATGTTTCTTAGGGTATACCAATGTTTTATACAAAGCATGTGGTACTCTTGGTCTACCTCACTTAGATAGAATCTCGTTTCTTAGACTCCTTGAACCTATTGACGGAGCTCTGAAAATATTGCGTTGTGAAGGAAAATGGTAATTTACACCATGGGCTTTTTGAGCCATCTATCAAAGTAAATATGCCTATGCAAAAGTGTTGGTATACAGTGAACTCAACCTCACCATGCACTAGGGTTGGTAGCTACTCAGGGATTCTCCACTCCACCCCAAATGCATCGTGTATTCTCTTGTACCACTTCTCCAAGCATGCCTTATGTGCAGTAGTCATTGTGTCATAAGTGTATGATTCAAACCTCTTTACAAGGGAAGGGTCCTCATTAGGGTACTCTCAAACATTTCTATTTAGCCCATCATGAACTCCAATATTTGAAAACACAATAGTAATAAGGACATTACCTTACATGATCTTGTCCCCATCACACACCACATCTATGATATCTTCTGCAATGAAGGTCGAGAGGTTGTATATTGTCCCTTCTAAAATTTTCTTGCAAATGTACAACCACCTCTTGTTTACTTGTGTCCACCGCTCTTTTCCATTCAACTTGGTGAGTAGGTGTGCAAACATCTTCATAAGCTGGGTTGGTGATCTTGTTAATATCAAAGTAGCATGAACTCTCATTATAATCATACTCTACGATCGTTTCCTTGACTCCATATTTATCACCCAAGTCATCATCTAACAAATATCTTGTGCATATAAGTCCAATGTACTTAGAAATCAATTGGGTAGTCAAGTGCATTCTCCTTCCTGTGAAGTAAAAATAATCCTCATGCATGCACGACATCAACCACTAGTACAACCTTGTTGGGTTTACCAAAATAT